>JAJONR010000418.1:0-203572 GCA_029582245.1 Solanum etuberosum | reverse complement strand
CATTTTCTTATGAAATCTATGCAAATGTTTTAAGGGTGCTTTGAGAGTAAAGTACCAATGATGATGTTGTGTTGTGAAAGGATATTCTCATAAACACACACTAGCATGATGTGAAAGGTTTTCTCACATAGAAAGGATTCTTAGGTTGAAAGGCTTTCTCACCCAATTGAATCAAAGAGTAAGAGCTATCCCAATGAACTAACTTGGTTTGGTTGTCCAAGGGCACCTTTCCATGAATAATGAGGTCAAGTAAGGAATGACTATTTCGTGGGATTTATGCTTAGCACCAAGTGAATATTGATGATGAGATAGAAGCTCTCCCGTAGTAGAGGCTGGGTTTCTAGAAGCAATCTCATTAGATGAAAGCTCACCCATTAGTAGAGGTCGGGTTTCTAATAGCAATCTCCTTATCCCTTAACTATGTGCCCCCATAGGAAGACTAGCTAGTGGATCCACTTAAGCTAGAAGTTCATGGTCCTTACCTTGGCAAGTAGGAAAACCCTTTTCGGTGTGGGAGACTCTAGGGGATCATGTTATAGCTCACATGGTCTCAATGTCGGTTAAGGCCAATTCCCCAGAAGTAATAATGAACTAAGGTTACTTCAAGAAATATCGCATATGAGTTCAAAGGTTTTAAATATGAAGTTAGCTTGCATTGATCATTATTTTATGACTTGAATTCAAAGGTTTTAAAGATGAAGTTAGCTTGCATTGACCATGATTTTATGACTTATATTTTATAACTCTTTTATATCAGGTTTAGCTTGGTCAAATGCATGTGATGAAATGAAATGTCATTTTTAGCCTCTTTTAAATGTTTCATGCATGGATATCATACTTGGTACATTATTTTATACTAAAACACATACTCTTGCCTATATTTTACCCAAATGTAGGGTCCGACAGTCAGGGTCATCAGTTTTGTGGCTAGAGGTTGACTTGAGATATTTCCGATCGTTGGTGAGTCCTCAGGCTTCGAGGATGGATTTTCATTATTTTAGTTTCTTTCATGTCTTTTTCTTTTCGACATGATGTATGGTCTAGGGATAATTTCATTCTTTTGTATTAGATGGCTCTGATGAGATAAGTGTATTAGACTTTCGCTTTGCTTTTATAAAATGTTTTGGACTTGGACTATTGTTTTACGCTTATTGTTCTATTTATTATGTTATGAGGACTAAGTGGCTTGTAAGGAGTCCTTCGGGATTCTATACGCCATGCTACATCTAGGGGGTACCCCTGGGTCGTGACAACTTGGTAATCTGAGCACAAGGTTTAGAATGGTCGTAGGATGTCTCATAAGCCACGTCTAGTAGAGTCTTGTTCAGGAGTGTAAAGCGCGCCACATTTATGAATGAGAGGCTACAAGATGATTAGGAAATTCCACTTCTTTCATTACTCTTAAGTCGTGCGATACAGTTTAACTCTATAAAGTCTCTCTCCAAATCCTTATCCTATGTTCTTCAGGATATGGCTTCACAAAGAGCTTATACTAGAACGAATGTGAGGGAGAATGCGGAACAAGAAGCTCCTCCCCAAGCTCCTCAAGTTCCGGTCGATCCTTTGGCCGAGCAAGTGTCGAATGTAGAGTTTAGGGCTGCGTTTCAAGTATTAGCTCAAGCCATGACGGCCTAAGCCAATAGGGAGGTAGTGGTTCCCGTGAGCCCAAATGTGGGTACGGCGGCTTCAAGAGTGAGGGACTTCATAAAAATGAATCTTCCGGAGTTTCACGGTTCTAAAGTTGAGAAAGATCCTAAAGAATTTATTGATGAGGTCTATAAGGTTTTGATGATCATGGGAGTTATGCCGATGGAAAAGGCGGAGTTGGCCGCTTATCAATTGAAGGTGTGGCTCAAATATGGTATAACCAATGGAATGAAGTGAGACCGGAAGATGCGGGTCCTCTTTATTGGGAGAAGTTTAAGGCCGCTTTTCTTGATAGGTTTTTCCCCTTGAGATGAGGGAAGCCAAGGTGCTTGAGTTCATTAACCTTCGACAAGAAAGTATGAGTGTGAGGGAATATGCTCTAAAGTTCACTCAACTGTCTAAGTATGCTCCGACAATGGTTGCCGATTCAAGGGCTAAGATAAGTAAGTTTGTCTCAGGTGTATCCGAAATGGTGGTCAAAGAGTGTCGAACTGCAATGCTCATTAATGACATGGATATATCTCATCTCATGGTGAATGCACGACAATTCGAGGAGGAGCAACTCAAGGAAAAGTCTAGAGAGGTAAAAAGGGCTAAGACCGGTGATGGTATTTTCACATGCTAGGTTTGATGGGCAAGGTCGTCCAAGATTCCGACAAAGGTTTTCTGATCAAGTTTACTCCAATGCTTCTCCTAAGTTAAACCAAGATAGGGTGTCTAACCCTAAGCCTCAAGGAGTTAATGATAGTGGATCTTCATTGCCTAGGTCTAATTGTACCAAGTGTGGAAGGAAGCACGAGGGTAGGTGCCTAGCTGGCATGGATGGTTGTTAAGGTTGTGGTAAAAGTGGTCACAAAATGAGGGATTGCCCGATGCTTATGGCTAAAGGAAGAGAGGGAAAGTAAGCTACTCCTAGTGGTTCGGATTCCAATGGTCCTAAGCAAAACCATTTCTATACACTTCTGACTCGAGGTGAATAAGTGGGTTCTCCTGATGTGGTTATCGGTATGTTGAAAGTTTTCCAACTTAATGTTTATGCTTTATTTGATCCCGGTGCTACCTTGTCTTTTATGACTCCATATGTGCCTATGAGGTTTGATGTTCTTCCGGATGTATTGTTAGAACCTTTTTCTGTCTCTACTCTTGTTGGTGATTCTATTGTGGCTAAGAGAGTCTATAGAAAGTGTCCCATTTCCTTGTTCCATAGAGTTACTCTTGTTCAGTTGGTAGAGCTTGATATGTTAGATTTTGATGTTATCTTGGGTATGGATTGGCTGCAGTCATGTTATGCTTCTATTGATTGTAGAACTCATGTAGTCAAGTTGCAGTTTCCCAATGAGCCTATCCTATAGTGGAAGGGGGGGGGGGGGAATTCTATGCCTAAGGGTTAGTTTGTTTCTTATCTTAAAGCTAGAAAGATGATTTCTAAGGGTTTCATTTACCATCTAGTAAGGGTGAGGGATGTAGATTCTGAAACCCCTTCTCTTGAGTCGGTCCCCGTTGTTAATGAGTTTCCAGAAGTGTTCCTAGATAATTAACCTGGTAGTCCTCCCGAGCGGGAAATGGACTTCCGTATTGACCTTCTCCAAGATACGCAAACTATCTCTATTCCTCCTTACTGTATGGCTCTGGCAGAACTAAAGGAGTTGAAAGAACAATTGGAAGATATGTTGGATAAGGGTTTCATCCGACCAAGTATCTCTCCATAGGGTGCTCCAGTTTTGTTTGTTAGAAAGAGGATGGGTCTCTTCGTATGTGTATTGATTACTAATAGTTGAACAAGGTGACCACTAAGAACAAGTATCCTCTTCCAAGTATAGATGATTTATTTGACCAACCTTTCTCTAAGATTGATCTCTGATCATGTTATACCAATTGAGGGTGAAAGATGATGACATTCCAAAGATAGCTTTTTGAACTCGGTATGGTCATTATGAGTTTATAGTAATGTCGTTTGGGATGACTAATGCTCTGGCGGCATTAATGGACTTGATGAATATAAATTTTAGATAATACCTTGACATGTTTGTGATTGTCTTCATCGATGATATTTTGATCTACTCAAGAAGTGAAAATGAGCATATTGTTAATTTGAGGATCGTGTTGTAGATCCTTAAGGACCAACAACTTTTTGCAAAGTTTAGCAAATGTGAATTTTGGTTAAGGTCCATAGCTTTCCTTGGCCATATTGTTTCGAGTAAAGGTATTAAGGTAGATCCTAAGAAGACGGATGCGGTCAAGAGTTGGCCTAGACCTCTAACTCCTTCGAATTATAGAAGTTTCTTGGGTTTAGCCGGTTACTATAGAAGGTTTGTTGAGGGTTTCTTTTCAATTGCCTCTCCTTTGACGGCTTTGACTCAAAAGAAGGCTAAGTTTATATGGTCCGAAGCATGTGAAAAGAGTTTTCAAGAGTTGAAATATAGACTCACTTCCGCTGCAATGTTGACCTTACCGAAAGGGATGGATGGTTTTGTGGTTTATTGTGATGTCTCGAGAATCGAGCTAGGGTGCTTGGTTATGCAAAATGTGAAGGTTATCTCCAATGCCTCAAGGCAACTTAAAATCCATGAGAAGAATTATCCTACTCAAGACCTTGAATTAACGGCGGTCGTTTTTGCCTTAAAGATTTTGGAGACACTATTTGTATGGAGTTCATGTAGATGTGTTTACCGAACACAAGAGTTTTCTATATGTGTTTAATCAAAAAGATTTGAATCTTCGCCAAAGAAGGTGGCTTGAGTTATTGAAGATTTATGACATGAGTGTTCTTTATCACCCCAATAAAGCTAATGTTGTAGCGGATTCTCTTAGTCGGTTGTCTATGGGTAGTGTTGGTCATATTGAAGAAGAAAAGAAAGAGTTGGTTCGAGATGTTCATAGATTTTCTTGGTTAGGTGTTCAACTAGTGGACTCCGCCAAAGGTTGTGTTATGGTTCACAATGGTTCCGAATCATCTTTTGTGGAGGATGTGAAAGCCAAGCAAGGTCTTGATCCTATTTTTGTAGAATTGAAAGAGGCGGTGCTTAAGAAATCCGTTGAGGTTTTATACCAAGGGGTAGATGGGGTGCTTAGATACCAAAGTCGTTTATCTTTTCCAAATGTTGATGACTTGAGGGAGCAAATTTTGATAGAAGCCCATAGTTCGCGGTATTTCATTCATCTGGGAGCCACCAAGATGTACCATGATTTACGGGAGGTCTATTAGTGGAATGGGATGAAGAAGGATATTGCAGAATTTGTGGCTAAGTGTCCAAATTGCCAACAAGTAAATGTTGAGCGTCAGAAATCGGGAGTTTTGTCCCAAGACATTAGCATTCCTACTTGGCAGTGGGAAGACTTGAATATGGACTTTATTATTGGTTTGCCTCGAACCCGGTGACAACAAGACTCTATTTGGGTTATAGTAGATCGGATAACAAAATCGGCTCATTTCCTTCCCATCAGGGTTTCTTATTCGGTAGAAGACTATGCCAAGATGTACTTAAGAGAAATGGTAAGGTTTCATGGAGTGCCTTTGTCCATTATATTCGATCGTGGTACCCAATTCACTTCTCAATTTTGGAAGTCATTCCAAAAGGGTCTTGGTACTCATGTTAAGTTTAGCACGACCTTTCATCCCCAAATCGATGGGCAAGCGGAGCGTATTATAAAAAATTGGATGATATGTTAAAGGCTTGTGTGATTAATTTTAAGGGTAATTGGGATAACCATTTTCCATTGATTGAGTTTGCCTATAATAATAGATATCACTCGAGTATTGATATGGCTCTATTTGAGACCTTATATGGTAGGAGGTGTAGATCTCCTATAGGATTGTTTGAGGTGGGTGAAGTTTCCGTAATAGGTCCTGAATTGGTACAAGAGGCTATAGAGAAAGTTTGGCTTATAAGGGAAAAGTTGAAAACGGCTTAAAATCGACAAAAGTCTTATGCTGATGTGAGAAGAAGGGATCTAGAGTTTGTGGTTAACGATTGGGTTTACTTGAAAAGCTCACCCATGAAGGGCGTAATGAGGTTTGGTAAGAAGGGGAAGCTTAGTCCTCGATATGTAGGCCCATATCACGGTTTGAGGCGCGTTGGTAGGGTTGCTTATGACTTAGACTTGCCGAATGAGTTGGCAACAGTGCACCCTATTTTCCATGTCTCTATGCTTAAGAAGTGTGTTGGAGATCCGACATCCATAGTTCTCCGAGAACGGTTGGGAGTTGATGAAAGTCTTTCTTATGAAGAAGTTTTGGTTGAGATCCTAGACCAGCAAGTCAAGAAATTGAGAAACAATGAAATAGATTCCGTGAAAGTATTGTGGATGAATCAATTAGTTTAGGGTGCTACTTGGGAGGCCGAGGCCGATATGATGGCCCGATATCCTCATATTTTTCCTTCTACTCCTATTATAGCTTTAGGTAATGAGTTCCTCTTGGTTTGTCCTTATTTTGGGAGTCATGTGTTTTATGTGTTTCCATGATTTCCTTATGTTATGCATATTCATGAAAACTTGTGTTTTGAAAGAAAATGAGTTTACATGATTGGTTTTCCTCATGTTGTTGTGCATTGACTATGAGTTGCCTATAGACTTCATGAGATTAATTGATTAACATGCTTTAGATATGCTTTTAGAGAGTGAATTGCATATGAGCTCCATGAGATTGTGTTGAGCATGCTTTTAGGCTGGAGAAGGTAGTTCCTCCATGAACATGACTAATTTTGAGAATTCATGCATAACTGGGTTGCTAGATGTAGTTCCTACTTCCTTTTGATGCATTGGGTATGTTTAGCTTGGAGTTGATGTTTCCTCCTTGTATATTTGCATTTCATGCATGATGGGCTACTAAAGTCAGTTTCACCCCTCTTATGATGTTTTGAGAACGTCCTAGCTTGGAGTCGATGACTCCTCCTCGGTTGTATGGATTGCATTGTAGGTTGGGTTGTCAGTTCCTCTCCTACTCTTTTAGAACCAGTTTGACTCTCATTAGAGGATGAATGATCCCAAGGGGGAGATATTGTAAAACCCCATATCCAAAAAAGGGAAAATGAAGCCAATTCCCAGAAGTTACAGGTGCAACCCACGCTAGGCACCCACGGCCCGTGGAAGGGACCACGGACCGTAGGTGTGGTCCATGGTTGGTCTGCCTAGAAATTGTATTGAGTCCCAGGACTACGGTCAGATCTACAGACCATAGGTCAGACGACGGTCTGTTGTCAGGGTCCAAGGTTTGAGGCCCAAAATCCAAGTGTCTGACACCAATCGACGGTCCACCAGGACAGTCCATGGGTCAGACCACGGTCCATCGACTATGGTCCGTGGATGGTCACCTGGCAGTTATTTTTAGGGGCAGTTGGGTCTTTTCCTAATTAATTAGTTCCTATACTATGTCGTTTTGCCTATGTTTAGGACCCCTATATAAGTCTTTTTACTCCGAAATTTCCCAATAGAAATCATTCTTTCCAAACTCACCAAAAAGAAGAACTCTCAAATAATTCTCTCTCTAGAACTTGAAGAAGAAGAAGGATTCTACCTAGGGTTTCAAGTCAAGGTCTCAATTCCTCCATTGGAGGCTAGCATTTGGATTCAATGTATGATAATTTTCATCCATGGAGTTCCCAAATTCCTGTATTTCAAAAGGTAGAATTCCCCAATTGAGTTAGGGTTTTCTTCAATTATCATGGGTTCTCTTCATTATTTATTTAAATGACTGAATTATGATCTCTTATGCATGAATTGATGATATATGCTTATATTTTATTGATTTCCCCATGAACCCATGTAATCCTCATTTTTTCAAGTTATGAATCATATGATGTGGATTTTGATCTTCAAGAAAGAGTTTTATGAAATTTGGCATGTATTGTAAGCTTTACATGTATTTATGATGAAATCTACACCTAACCCATGTTTTCTAAGTAATGATGATTGAAAGTGAGCTTTGAACCTCAAGAGGTAAATTATGGACTTAAGCATTTTCTTATGAAATCTATGCAAATGTTTTAAGGGTTCTTTGAGAGTAAAGTTTCAATGATGATGTTGTGTTGTGAAATGATATTCTCATTAACACACTAGCATGACGTGAAAGGTTTTCTCACATAGAAAGGATTTTTATATTGGAAGGCTTTCTCACCTAATTGTATTAAAGAGTACGAGCTATCCTAATGAACTAGCTTGGTTTGGTTGTCCAAGGGCACCTTTCCATGAATAATGAGGTCCAGTAAGAAATGATTATTCCGTGAGATTTATGCTTAGCACCGAGTGGATATTGATGATGAGATGGAAGATCTCCCGTAGTAGAGGCCGGCTTTCTAAAAGCAATCTCATGAGACGGAAGCTCCCCCGTTAGTAGAGGCCGTGTTTCTAGTAGCAATCTTCTTATCCCTTTACAATCTACCCCCATAGGTTGATTAGCTAGTGGATCCAGTTAAGGTAGAAGTTCATGGTCCTTACCTTAGCAAGTAGGACAACCCTTTTCGGTGTGGGAGACACCGGGGGATCATGTTATAGCTCACATGGTCTCAATGTCGGTTAAGGCCAACTCCCCACAAGTAATAATGAACTAAGGTTACTTCAAGAAGTATCGCATATGAGTTCAATGGTTTTAAAGATGAAGTTACCTTGCATTGGCCATGATTTTATGACTTAGGTTTTATAACTCTTCTAGATCATGTTTAGCTTGGGCAAATGCATGTCATGAAATGAAATATCCTTTTTAGCAGCTTTTAAATGTTTTATGCATGGCTATCATACATTGCACATTGTTTTGTACTAACGCATACTCTTGCCTACATTTTTCCCAAATGTAGGGTCCGACAATCAGGGTCATCAATTTCGTGGCTAGAGGTTGACTTGAGATATTTCGAAGCTTTGGTGAGTCCTCATGCTTTGAGGACGGATTTTCATTGTTTTAGTTTCTTTCATGTATTTTTCTTTTGGACATGTTGTATGGGCTAGGCCCAATTTCATTCTATTGTACTAGATGGCTATGATGAGACAGGTGTATTAGACCTTTGCTTTGCTTTTATAAAATGTTTTCGAATTAGACTATTGTTTTATACTTATTTTTCTATTTCATATGTTATGAGAACTAAGTGGCTTGTACGGAGTCCTTCGGGGTTCTATACACATTGTTACATCTAGGGGGTACCCCTGGGTTGTTACACATGTTTTCTTTAAAATATAATGAGCTAAGTTATATTTTGGGAGTAGCATTGAGCACCGATATTGGGGAGAGTTCTAACAACTCACAGCCTCATAAACCATGTAGCCAACGTGGGTAGAAAAGGTTCATACTTTTTAGATGATTCCTTTATTGTTTTTTAGCATAGACTAGTTGATCCAATTAGTTAAGGAGTTCTATACCCTGAAAAAGTATAGGATGGTTCTGGCAGCGTGGGCTAGACGTTGTACCATCACATAGCTCATAGTGATGGTTGTCGGTTAGAGAATCTCCCAACAATTTTTTTTTCATTGCATACAAACATAAGTTATATTGTATTTTCTAATACATTTTGTTGTTATCTACTGTTTTAAAGCTTTTCTTTATACTATATTATTTCTATTGCTTATGTTAAAATGAGGTTGAGTTAAGTTGAGACGAGGTAAATGTTTCTTCATTTCTAGTTCACGCTTATGTCACGTTTTAAATTTTTCCTCACATGCTCGTACATTTCATGTATTGACGCCATTTGGTTTGCATCATTTATGATGCAGATACAGGTAACCAAGATCAGCATCAAGCGCTTCATTGATCCAGTCGAGTTCCAGAGTCATTTGGTGAGCCTTATTGCTTCCAGAGGATCCCATTATTTTTTATTCTTATTTCAGTTTTGTTAGGATGATTGGGGGTCTTGTCCCGACATCCCTCATAGTATTAGAAGCTTCATAGATAGATAGACAGTAGTTCATGAGTCTTTTCATTTCCAGGTCTTTATGTTGAGACTTGTGTTGCCACTTTGGCTAGTTGAATGTTTATTTATAAAACATTCTTAGTTTATACTTTGAGATAGTGGAGTAAAGTTTATATTTTAAACTTCTCTTATTATTGAGTAAGTCTTCCGTTGAGTATTGAGCTAGGCCAAGGGTTCACTTGGAGCCAGGAATGGTTCTCGAGTACCGGCCATGTCTAGGGTGCAGGCTCAGGGCATGACAAACTTTGTATTAGAGCACAGAGTTCACGAGTCCTAGGGTGTCTATGAAGTCGTGTCTGTAGAGTCCTAGTTATTGGTGTGAAGCGCGCCACATCTATAATTAGAAGGCTACAACATTTAGGAACTATCTCACTTCTTTCATACTCTTTTTGTGCGATAGAGTTCATCTCTATAAAGTTTCCTTCTAACTCGTGCTTGCGCGTATCTTTCATATCATGCCTCCACGAGAGCTGTCTAAGGTCGTCCTGCTAGGAGGAACGTTGAGGATCAAGGGGTATCCAATGCACCAGAAGTGCAACCCCAAGGAGAGGTCACCAATGCTAAGTTTTGGGATGTTATACGGATGTTGAGTCAAGTGGTGGCCAATCAAGCTGGTCAGCAAAGAGGGGATTGATAGGATGTGGCTGATACGTCTAGAATCCATGAGTTCTTAAGGATGAATCCTCCAAGCTTCACTTGTTCAAGTGTCACTGAGCATCCGGAAAACATTGTGGAGGACCTGCAGATGGTTTTTGAGATTATACATGTTGCTAATATCAAACGAGTGGAACTAGCTGCATACCAATTGAAGGGTGTCGCTAGAATCTGGTTTGACCAATGGAAGAAGAACAAAGCTAAAGGTGCACCAGTTGTGAGTTTGGCGGTGTTTGAGGAGGCCTTCATGGGGAATTTATTTCCCCGCGAACTAAGAGGGGCCAAGGCAAGGGAATTCCTCACTCTTAAGCAGGAATCAATGATTGTGCATGAGTACAGTCTTAAGTTCACCCAACTTCCTCGTTATGCCTCGGAGATTGTTGCTGACATGAGGAGCAGGATGAGTCTGTTCATTGTTGGGTTGTCTCGTCTATCAAGTAAAGAGGGTAAGGCAGCTATCCTTATAGGAGATATGGACATAGCAAGAATTATGATCCCTGTGCAGCAGGTTGAGGAAGATAAGCTGAGGGATATAGAAGAGTTCCGAAATAAGAAAGCTAAGACCGCAGGAAATGAGTCCGGACACCAGAAGAGTAATGCACACCGGTAATCTTTCAAACAAAAGCAAAAGGGACCTGCTCCATCATCTGCTAGTGCACCTGCACCAAGGAACAGAGGTGAGTTCAATAGTCAGAATTCATAAAATTTAAGAGCTAGACCTACACAGTCTCAAGGTAGTGTGGCACAAGGAGGTAATGGGACTCCTGCATGTGCTAAGTGTGGTAGGACCCACTCAGGAGTGTGTCATGATGGCTCCACTGGTTGTTTCAAGTGTGGTCAAAATGGTCACTTCATGAGAGAGTGTCCAAAGAACAGGCAAGGTAGTGGTAATGGGGGAAATAGAGCCCAATCTTCTTCAGTTGTTCCCCCAGACAGAGATGCACCTAGTGGGGGTACATCAGGAACAAGCGGAGGAGCAAACCGTTTGTATGCTATAACCAGTCGCCAAGAGCAAGAGGATTCGCCAGATATTGTCACTGGTATGATCAAAGTCTTTAATTTTTATGTTTATACTTTTCTAGATCCGTGAGCGAGTCTATCTTCTGTGAGTCCTTATACTGCCATGAATTTCGATATTATTCCTGAGCAACTTCTTGATCCGTTCAGTATTTCTACACCTGTTGGTGAGTCTATTCTAGCTGAGAGAGCTTATCGTGATTGTACTATTTCTGTCAATCACAAGGATACCATGGTTGACTTAGTTGAGTTACATATGGTAGATTTTGATGTTATTCTAGGTATCGAATAGCTTTATGCCTGTAATGCCTCAATTGATTGTAGAACTTGAGTAGTTAAGTTCTAGTTTCCTAATGAGTCAGTTATAGAGTGGTGGAGTAGTTCACCCGTGCCTAAGGGTCGTTTTATTTCATACCTTAAGGTGAAGAAATTAGTTTTTCAAGGGGTGCATTTATCAGTTAGTCAGATTTAATGACTCTAGTGTTGAGACACCACCTATTTAGTCAGTTCCAGTTATGAGTGAGTTTCCAGGGGTCTTTTTAGATGATATTCCCGGAGTCCCTCCCTCCTGAGAAATAAACTTTGATATAGATATTCTTTCCAATACTCGTCCTATCTCTATTCCGCCATATAGAATGGCTCCAACTAAGTTGAAAGTGTCAAAAGAGCAGTTGAAAGAGTCAAAAGAGCAGTTGAAAGAGTCAAAAGAGCAGTTGAAAGATCTTCTTGAGAAAGGCTTTATTCGACCAAGTGGCTCACCTTGAGGTGCTCCGGTCTTATTTGTGAGAAAAAAAGATAGTTCTCTTAGAATGTGCATAGATTATCGTACGTTGAACAAAGTTACTATCAAGAATAAGTATCTTCTTCTGAGAGTTGATGATCTTTTTGATCAACTTCCGGGTGCAACTTTTTTTTCTAAGATAGACCTCAGATCGGGCTATCATTAGTTGAGAGTAAGAGAAAATGACATTCCTAAGACATCATTCAGGATCCGCTATGGTCATTATGAGTTTCCAGTTATCTCTTTTGGCCTAACTAATTCTCCTGCAGCGTTCATGGATCTTGTGAACAGAGTATTCAAGCCTTATCTAGATATGTTTGTTATCATATTCATTGATGATATTCTAATATATTCGAGGAATTAGGAGGATCATGCTAGTCATCTTAGAATAGTTCTTCAAACTCTCAAGGATAGAGAGTTGTATGTTAAATTCTCTAAGTGTTAATTTTTGCTTGAGTCTGTGGCATTCTTAGGTCACATTGTTTCTACTGATGGGATTCGAGTTGATACTCAAAAGATTGAAGCAAAACAAAACTGAGCTAGACCCATATCTCCAACTGATATTAGGAGTTTATTGGGATCGGATGGTTATTATAGAAGGTTCGTCGAGGGATTCTCATCTATTTCATCCCTGTTGACCAAGTTTACTCAGAAGACAATTAAGTTTCAATGGTCTTAACCTTGTGAGAAAAGATTTAAGGAATTGAAAACTAGGTTGACTACTGCCTAGTATTGACCTTACTAGAAGGTATGCAAGGTTTTGTTGTGTATTGTGATGCGTCCAGAGTTGGACTGGGTTGTGTATTGATGCAGAATGGTAAGATTATAGGTTATGCCTCCAGTCAGCTTAAGGTTCACGAGAGAAATTACCCAATCCATGATCTAGAGTTGGTTGATGTAGTGTTTGCTTTGAAAATATGGTGTCACTATCTTTATAGTGTTCATATAGATGTGTTCACCGATCACAAGAGTTTTCAGTATGTGTTCAGTCAGAAAGAACTTAATCTCAGGCAGAAGAGGTGGTTGAAATTACTCAAAGATTATGAAATGAGTATTCTCTATCACCCAGGTAAAGCTAATGTTCGTGTTGATGCATTGATCATGTTATGTATGGGTAGTACTTCCCATGTTGAGGAGGACAAGAAAGAGTTAGCAAAAGATGTGCATAGACTTGCATGATTAGTAGTCCCACTAATGGATTCCAACGAAGGAGGAGTAGTGGTGATTTATGGGGCTGAATCATCATTAGTGTTTTAAGTGAAAGAGAAACAAGACCAAGATCCTGTTTTTCTTGAATTGAAGGCAAATGTTCATAAGCAAAAAGTGATGGCTTTTGAACAAAGGGGAGATGGTGTATTGAGGTATCAAGGTAGATTGTGTGTGCCAAGGGTGGATGAACTTGATAAATGCTTAACTACACCTCATCCAATACTAGGTGTAGGCGATCATAATCTAGTATAAAATCCAACAAATTAGTGTGGGTCGAACCCACAGGAAGCGGTACAAGTTCGAATTCAGTTATGAAGTTATAAATGTTGTCTAATCGGTTATAGGAATAAAAATTATCAAAAAACATTTAGATAAATCGAAAGGGTGACACGACTGTCCGATAGGGGGATTGGTTTGTCAGTTAACAAGTAAAACAATTCAAAAAAAGGGGAAACAATAAGTAGAGTGGAATTCTTGGGGATGTGATCGATTATAGGCTAATTTCGCTATATGGGTAATTGGAAGTTACTAACAATTTCTGAATCTCAGTGGGTAGGCTAGCCTATAGATGCAATAGCTTTCTCTCGAACAACTATTACGATTCAAGTGAGTTCTCTCGAACCTCGACTAGCTTAAAACTATAAACAACCCAAAACCTAAATTTATCTACTCTCTCGAGCTAGATAGGTAGAATCGAGTTTATGATTCACTTTCTCGAGCTAAACTCACATCAACCCAATAACTACAATCATCAATCGAAAACCTTAGCTCTAAACCTGTTTCTCAAGCAAGCCTAGAAGACTTAGTTAGAATTGCATTTGGAACTACAATTCATAAATGAATACACAACTATCAATTAAACCCACTTCAATTAAGCATTTAAATCAGTAAACAACAATACCCATAAGCTAATTAAAAACAATAATAACATGATCACACCCCAAGAATTGGGGTTTTAGCCACACATAATAAAAAGGAAGAAGCAATTACCAATTATGTTAGCCATGAACTGGGTAATGGTTCCCAAATCTCTACAATGGTTCAAATAAACTAAATTCAAAAACCCAATTGAAAATTCCTCAAACCAAGTCTCAAAAGCTCTAAGTTCTACATTGGAAAACTCAGGAAAAACTGGATAAGACTCGACTTAGATTCGCATAATCATTGAAAGAGTATCTTCTTTTTTGCCACTTAGCATCAAGGTGACAGGATTCGAACCTACGGCCCTCTGTACACTCTCAAAAACTCACTTTTTCTGCTTTTCTGCTTTTTAATTTATAGTTTCCCAAATTTTGGCCTTCAGGACCATTAGGCGAAGTATGTCGAGCATCGCCGACCAAGTCGGCGATGCGTCCTTTGCTCCATTCCATTGCCGGTTTGCGTTGGTTATTTATCTTTAGGGTTCTGTAACTGTAGGCGATCAAGATCGAGATCGCCGATCCATTCGGTGGTGCGCCAACTGTTCATTTCCATCGACAAGTAGGTTCTTCCCCAGGGATGGCATGCTGAAACTTTTGGCGAGCTAAAGAGCAACTCGGCGGCTCGTCGAGTGGTCTTGGTGATCACCAGGATTGCCTTTCTTCACTTCTTCAGCTTTTTCCGCTCGTTGTTGGCTGGTTATTTCCTTGCCTTGCTCCTTAGCCTTCATTGCTTCAAATCAACACTTTAACATAAGTTTAGAGCATTAATTAGGCATTGAGGACAATAAAACTATGAAAACAAAGCCCTAACTGAGTCGAAATTTTAGACTCATCAACGCCCCCAACTTAAACTTTTCTTTGTCCTCAAGTAAAACTCAAGATCAATCAGTTCAAAAAAGATGTCTACAAACAGTGCTACTCAAGACTCAACATAAATGCACACAAGAGGTTCAAACTACACATACAATATTCAATTGTGCACTCTAAGTTTTAAATTTTGACTAACCATTATCAAATAAACTCAAGCTCACAATGCCTGCCTTAAATGCAAGTTCAATCTCAACAACAACATTCAAATGATCTCACACCAAGAATGATTCCATGCTCACACAAGATTCATCAACACTTTATAATCTCGGAATCAAATACAACTCTCAAACTCCCAAAGATGAACACATGCATGATTCTACCCATAGGCTTAGCCTTATTTTCCAATCTACATTATTTTCAGCTCACTCAAGATCACATAGGTCTTTCAAGGCTTGTAACGGGGCTGAGTGCAAAGGTATGATCATTTTTGTATAGTGGATTCTACCTTCATGAAATATGGCCTGAAAATCACTTTTTCTCCTTCTCTTTCACATTCTAACATGTTTACAATTCACCCTATTATTCATTTAAGCACAACTCAATGGATACCCCCATATCTTTTGCTCCTTTCACCCACTTTATTTCACAAACTTTTTTCTTTTTCAGTCTTTTTCAATTTTCACCTTTTCTTTTCTTTCTCTTTTTTTTTACATGGAGGGGTTCCATCTTTTTTCAAAAAATTGCTTCAAAAGGGGCGTTTTCACACTTCTTGACTTTCCTTCTTTTTCACCACACTCCCAACTTAGGCTTTTGTCCTAAGTTGGCTATTCAACGAACCAATAATTCACGAAGGTTATAGGTGATGGGATAAAGAGGGCAAAGTTGTTAAAGTTTCTTCCAAAGAAAAGGATAGGCTAAAAAGGTGCCAAACAAGGTTCACACTTCTTACAAGGTAGCCACAAAGTGGTATATTGTCAATTTGGTTCACTCTTCATAAATTATGCCTAAGATCATTTTAATCGCTTACTTTAATCAATTAATTGGACTAACGGGGAAAGGTCTAGGCGTCATCAAGCACAATATTCAAGAAAACCTCACCACACATTGAATTCGATACAATTATCAAAAAAGACTTTACACCTTCTAGCTAGCGTGCAATGATCATCACAAGAGATTGACTCGACAACCGGCTAGTCACAACAAAATGCTAGGAGTTCACATATGACCTATGTAACTCAGTTTGCCTCATCGTAACTGCACATTCATATTGTTCAATTGAGAAAAAATTTCAAGTCATCGGTATTGACCACAACCGACACTCAAAAATGCAAGACAACAGCCACAATCAAACACAAAAAAGGTGGCAAATTTTTTAAATTGGTTCAAAACCATTTGCAATTCAAAACAATGGACAAGCACAATGGATCAAAACCATATATATATATATATATATATACATATAAAACGAAAAATGATCCGACATTCACAAAACCACAATAGAAAACCTCCATAAAAAATCCCAAAACAAGTAGGTGTATAAATACCTCACCCCGCCAAACTAATCTAGCAGTTGTCCTCAAATGTAAATAAATAATAAAATAGTCTAAAAAGTAACAGAAATGGAGTAAAAAGAATCATCCTACTAGGCTAAGCCTAGAGTGAAGTCTGCATGTCTATAACTCCATCTGTCGGGGCATCAGTACCCAGCTTAGATATATCCTTGGCTCTACTAGAGCCCACCATCGACGTCTCTGAGTGATGCCTACACATCGGTCTCAACCATGGCTCCCTCCAGGTTTGCCATATCATCATACACAGTGTCGTCTCTAACACTGAGCTCCTCTTCATCAGTTTTCACCTCAGACTCAGCATCTGCATCATCAACCCTAGCAACATCTATGGTTGTAATAGCCGTAGGAACCTCAGAACTTATTGGAATATCAGTGCTCGGGACCTCGGGAATCTCCACCGTACCAAACCGCATCGAAGAATCTATGGACTTCAACTCGTCTACATCTTTCCTCAACCCAACAACATCGGCCTTTAGGGCCGTCACAGTGGTAGAATCACCCTGACCCTGCTCGCAAGCCTATACCCTCACAGAAAGGGCATCTAGTTCAAGTCGGTGGCCATCAATCAGCTCCTAATGCTCTCTCATCTCAGCCCTAATCAGGGCCAAGGCACCAGCAATCGCCCACTCTATCATCCCAGGCACAGCGGCCATAACACGGGAGGCACGTACATTAGCAGAGTGGGCCAGATGGCCCATCTTTAATAGCATGGCCTTGGTGATAGGGGGCAGGAGGCAGTAGCACCAGCACCAGAAGAGGGAGGGGTTGTATCAGATGAACTAGAAGGTGCAGAAGTGGAAGGACCAGAGGTACATGTAGGCTCACTAGCCTAAGGAGGAAGTATAGCGTCGGTCGGCAGCATATCAACATCAACTACAGGGGATGTATCCACCGATCCAGGTCTCATCCTATCGGCCTCAATACGTCAGATGTCAGTAGTAGAGGTGGGTGTCACCTCCACATCCGTCTTCTCAACCATGGGAACACGGGCCTGTCTGCACAGCTGGGTGAACAATACCGAAAATGGAAGGGAGGTCAGACTCTGCTTCGCCCTCATGGCCACCTCTTGCTCAATGAGTAGACCCAAATTTAACCTCTGTCGATCCATAATCGACCCTAGACAAGAAGCATTCGGATGTCGTAGGATTGACTCATTTTGTGAAGGCATGATGGAGCTGCTAATAAACCCGAACCAGTACCTGGTAGTAACATTCAGGTCCTTCTTCTCAATCGGTGCACCTGCCTCGATCCACCTTAGAGTAACATTAGAAAGGAGGGTGCCAACTAACCCTTTAGATCCTCTAGGGTCTTCTTCTTGATCAAGTCGGGTTAATCATGCATGAAATCTCGTGAACACCCGAGTACCTCATTTATCTCCGTGCTGCTACAATTAACCTTTTTTCCTCAGACAACCACAAAGTCAACTGGCATGAAGGCACTTGCCTTCTTCTTCCCCTTCGGCACCAACTCTCCGTATGCCGCATAAAACTCCCGGACCCAAGTAGGGATGTAAGGGCCTCAGGTTTTAGGAAAAACTTCAAATTTGTGGAACTTTAAAGTGTTCCACATCGCAGAATACCTGTCCACCACCCCGTCAGTAGACAACAAATTTTCTTCCAAAATGGTCCTCGAACCCTCGGCCTTAAGTCGGTTGAGTGACCAGGGAGGAGGACCCTAAACTGGTGGGGCCTATATGACTGTCTGAGCTGGAGCTGGAGTTGGAGGAGGCGTAGGAGGCACCGGGATCCTAGAAGGATCATTCATTGCCTTGAAGTGTAGCTCTGCTCTCCTATCCTGTAGGATTTGTTCAAGTTTCGGCTCATAAATGGATGTCGAAGAACTATCCTCAGACTGACCCTTACTACCGGAGGGAGTGAGGTGTGTGTAGTAAATACCCTCACTGTCTGAGTTCTCCTCCACAGGTGGCGGCTGCACAAGGCCCTTTCCCCCTCTTGGAGGAAGTTAAGTAGTCGGGGCCCGGTAGGCAGCAGCCTCCTCATTGATTACTATTCCACGTGCCCGCTTTCGAGGAGGTTGATTCCTTCCTGCTACTTTGGTTCTAGCCATTTCTGTAACATAAAACAACAGACGTTAGATGCAATTCAAAGAAAAAGGAAAGTATAAAAAACTGCACAGAAAGACTCATCGAATCCTTTGGCGAGTCGTCGAACCCCTTTGACGAGCAAGGTCGGGCTCGCTGAAAGTTCCAGAGTAAAATCACTCAAAAATAAAAGTAGGTCAGCGATGCCCAGGGCCATTCGGTGAACTAGAAGTTGTTCGCCGAAAGTTACAGAACAATTTAAGAAATCTGGGGCAAAGAAGGGCAATCAAAAGTTACTTTCGGTAAGTCACTGAGTGAACTCGACGAGCTCAAGCAGATTGCCGAAAGTTACAGAACTCAGACTCACAAAATAGGGAATTAAAAGGCGATCTAGGGAACGGTAGGAGAACCGCTGAACCACTCGGTGAGCTCGACCCAACTCGCCAAGTCGTCCAACCTGTCAGATTTGTACTCCGTACATTAAAATCTAACCCGCAACCCATGAAAAATTTCATGCAATTCAACTAAGACCCATGCCCACGAGGTACTCAAACTTCCCCCGATTTGGCCAAAATTAGCCAATTGACGTCTTTTGCCCTTACAGATGACGTCAACCACTCTATCATTTGGCAAAACCCGACAACTAGCACAATTCGGGGTTACTCAGACTTCACCCCACTAGACCCATAATAATTTCAACACAACCCAACAATTTTAACAATCATATGCACGGGAATTCACTATCTAAGTCCAATTAACTGCCGGTACACATAAGCGACCCTGTATCTAAGGACTCCATCTCCAGTTAGCTCAAATAAAGGTTGTTGCTGGTGGGAATATTTTCCCTCAATTCCCTAGCTCAGGATCTTCATGTTGCCACCTTTTCACTTCAGTCACAAAGGCAGATTCTGCCATATTCTTAACGACAACACCTTCCCCTCCTGCATCTACCAAGAGTACATGCAAATTAACTAGCTGGCATAGGTCTTTTCTAATTCCATCCTTATCGGCTTCAACATGACTTAGACTACCCATGGACTTCCTGTTGAGTGCATCAGCAACATTAGCTTTGTCGGTATGATATAAAATGTTAACATCATAGTCCTTTAATAATTCTAGCCATCTTATTTGTCGTAGGTTCAACTCCATCTGCTTAAGTAAATACTGAAGGATCTGGTGATCGGTGAAAATATCTATATGAACCCTATATAGATAATGCCGCCAAATATTTAGGGGAAAGACAACTGCAGCCAACTCAAGATCTTATGTAGGATAATTATGCTCATGCTTCCGCAACTGTCTATAGGACTATGCAATAACCTTACCATGCTGCATAAGAACACAATCTAGGCCGATTCTTGAGGCATCACAATAAACAACATAGCCCTCATTACAATCTGGAAGATTTAGGATAGGTGTAGTGGTAAGCCTTTTTTTTAGTTCCTGGAAGCTTTGTTCGCATACCTCGGTCCACTAAAACTTAGTTCCTTTATGTGTCAATTTTATTTGTGGTGCAGATATAGAAGAGAATCCCTCCACAAACGTTCGGTAATACCCTGCCAAGCCTAAAAAGCTGTGAACCTCCATTGGATTCAAGGGACTCGGCCAAGTCATCACTGCTTCAATCTTTTGTCCATCAACCTTAATACCCTAACTTGTAATAATATTACCAAGAAAAGATACGAAAGTAAGCCAAAAATCACATTTAGAGAATTTAGCATATAACCTGCAATCTTGGACAGTCTGCAACTCATCTCGCAAGTGGTCTGCATGCTCAGCTTCAGACCGTGAATATATAAGAATGTCATCAATAAACACAATCACAAATTCATCCAAGAATGGTTTGAAGACCCGATTCATAAGATCCATAAAGGCTGTTGGGGCATTTGTAAGCCCGAAATAGATGACAAGGAATTCAAAATGGCCATACCTCATCCTAAATGTTGTTTTTGGCATATCAACTTCCCTGACTCGCAGCTAATGGTAACCAGACCGCAAGTCAATCTTGGAAAAGCATTTGGCACCTTTTAACTGGTCGAATAAGTCATCAATCCGCGGAAGAGGATATTTATTCTTAATAGTGACTTTATTTAGTTGTCTATAGTCAATAAACATCTGTAAGGAGCCATCTTTCTTTTAATCAAAGAGCATTGGAGCACCCCATGGGGAAGTACTTGGACTGATAAAGCCTTTATCGAGCAAGTGATTCAATTGTTCCTTCAATTCTCATAGCTCTGCAGGGGTCATTCTATAGGGAGGAATCAATATAGGCTGCATATTAGGAAGCAAGTCTATAGCAAAATCAATTTCCCTTTCTGGGGGAATTCTTGGAAGATCATCAGGGAATACCATTGGAAATTCATTCACAATGGGAATTGACTGAAGAGTCGTGGGCTCCTTATCAGTATCCTTTACATAAACCATGTGGTATATACAACCTTTACTAATCAACTTTCGAGCCCTAAGGTATGAAATAAACTTACCCTTGGGTGTGGGTGCATTACCCTTCCACTCAAGGACTAGCTCACCTGGAAAGTAAAATATGATTATCTTTGCACGACAATCAATATTAGCATAGCAAGCTGCCAACCAATCCATACCCATAATAACATAAAAATCTAGAATAATCAAATCAACTAAATCAGCAGATGTTGGTCGATCATTAATTAATACCGTACAAACCCGATAGACACGACTGGCTAAAATAGAATCACCAACCGGTGTAGACACCTTAAGTTGTTGTGGCAACAACTCAGATTTCATGTCAATCTTACTAGCAATAAATGTAGTAATATATGAAAATGTAGATCCAGGGTCTATCAATGCGTAAACAACTTGAGAATATATCGTCAATATACTTGTGACAAATCAGGGGATGCCTCTAAATCCTGTCGGCATATGAGTGCATAAAAGCTGTTCTGGCCACCACTCAAACCTAATGTATCTCCTCCAGCTCGCCCTATACCACGACCCTGAGTAGACTGTGGTCCTCGTCGTGGGGCATGCACTGAGGGTGAAGAGGCTGTTGTGGATGTTGAAGGCTGAGCTAGATCACCTATGCTCAACCTCGAACACCGACTAATAAAATGTTATGTCTGCCCACAATGATAACATGCACCTAAACCTTGTCTACACTGCCCACTGTGTGGCTTACCGCACTGTGTGAAATGAGGAGTGGGATGTCTTATCTGTACCGAACGATCCTGTCGACGACCCTCAGGCTGGCCTGAACTCTGACCTGGTCCTGACTGACTTTAACGATCAAACCGCGGTCCCTGCACCTGTGGTAAGACACTACCCGCTGGCTGAGGTGGATATCGATGGAATGGGAGCCTAAAATTACCATGTGGCTCCCTATAAGACCCCATAGTACAAGCCATCTTACTATGCTCCTTATCCCTGCGGCCATCACGAATTTATTGAGAAAGGTCCTCTGTAGTCTGAGCGAAAGCCTGTATGCAGGAAATATCTACATCATCCGATAGAGATGCTACCCTGCAATCTCGGATAAAATGATCTGCCAAACCATCAACATAACGATGAACTCTGGCTCTCATGGTACATACAATATCTGGTGCATATCTCTCCAAAGAATTAAACCTGTTGCTATGATCCCTCACACTCATGGTTCCTTGCTTCAGATTGATAAACTAT
Source organism: Solanum etuberosum (assembly GCA_029582245.1). Taxonomy (NCBI): domain Eukaryota; kingdom Viridiplantae; phylum Streptophyta; class Magnoliopsida; order Solanales; family Solanaceae; genus Solanum; species Solanum etuberosum. The sequence continues at coordinate 181,373 of JAJONR010000418.1, read as the reverse complement.
TCAAGATAGGCCTCTCGAACTTCCCATGGCAAATAATGGGCAAGGAAGGCCTCAGAGAAGTCCTCCCACTCTGCTGGCGGAGCATCAGGTCCTCAAGATCTTTCCCAGGCCTCATACCAAAGGATGGGTACATCACGTAGCCGAAAAAAAGCCAACTCCACAACCTCTGTGACGGAGGCATGCATAACCATCAATACTCTATATATATGGTCTATAATGTCTTGGGGATCCTTAGTAGGACTAGATCCCATAAATAATGGAGGGGCCAAATGAAGAAACTCTTATACCTTCGAACTTTCTGACCGGTCTCTCCAAGTATCTACTCCTGATTCCAGTTGTCGCTCATGAATAGAAACCATCCTAGTCAGCAACTGAACTGCATCCCTCATCCTCTGCTCCGTAGTCTCTCATGGAGGAACAATAGATACTAGAGGTCCTATTTCCCTAGCTTCCTAAAGTACCAATGGAACTGGTGAGGCTAGGGGTATTGCATCTCCTCGGCCTTCAACAGGTGCCGGGGAGGCTAGTACTAGGGGTACTGGAGAGTCACTCTGTGCCTCCGAGGGAAATCTGTCCCTTTGACCCGGTGGGGAACAGCTAGTACCTTCCCTTGGATCCATACCTATCTCTTGATCTGCCGTATCCGTAGCGAGTGTAACCTGTTAGATAAGAAACATAAAGCTCGATTTATATTTCAAATGGTCTTATACTTTTGCACTACAGCACGATCTATCAGTTTAGTGAAATGTAACCCATCGTAAATGCCCTATAGCCTCTTAATTATAAGTGTGGTTCATAACACACCCACAAACAAGACTCTACTAGACACGGCTTATAGACCCCCCCCCCCCGGAATACGACCTGCTCTGATACTAAGTTTGTCACACCCCAAAATAGGGGCATAACTGGCATTACATACTCTGCTAGGTCAAGTTACCCACTAAAACATACTAGCTAACCAAACTATGAGACAAAAAGATTGGGCAGCACAACCTCTAAAAAGTGAAGCATCGACCCTGAAGGTCATGACCTGAATAAGAATAACCCATACAAGCAATGGTAGACAAGCCAAAAAAATAAAGATTTATAAGCTACCTGATGAGGCCACAACTGAAGACATAGCTACTTACACACACATATATACATGCCAAGTCTATGGGCTGGAGATTGAAACATACAAAAGAAAACCCAGAATATTGTGTTCACAATAGCCTCTATGAGTGACATAAGCATTGTTGGGACAAGGCCCTGACTATACCCAAACTGTACAGCACAAGTAAACCTCCTTTGATAGCCCCAAGATAAGATGGAGCTTACCAACTCACAGTTGAACCTAAATCTTAGCGGGTGGGTCGATCAGAATCTTTGCCTGAACCTGCTCGCATGAAACAAAAAGCAGCGTCCCCAGGTAATGGGACGTCAGTACGAATAAAAACGTACTGGTATATAAAGCAAAAAGTAGAATCATAAATAATTACTGTAAAAGGGTAATAGAGATACCACCTAAAATTGAAACTCAAATAATCTCCCTGGCTGACATTTGGCCTCCTACTATCTAAATATGCATGGTATGTTCGTATAATCGTATGTCGTGAATACATATATATAGATGCAAATGCATGACATACCCAACCAAATGCAAGAAATGGTGGTGCTTCCCGGTAGCTAACCGACATCATATATGCCAACCTGTGTCCATCGGTGTCTCCTACATATAAATATAGAAAATAAGCCCCATAGCTCCCGATTATAGCTCCGGAGTAGAATGCATAGCATGTCATGTCATGGATTTATAACACCTATATGTTACCGTTGTCATGTTGCCAATCTTGGCCCATTTGTAGTCTTGTTCTCATAACCCCACAATTACTTTCGTATAACATGTAACCGTCTCATGGAACCTCATATGTTCATCCAAATAAGCTTGAAAAGTTAACTCAAATTTTAGAAAGATAACCTAACGTTGCATATATTCATCACAAGTTAAGGTGATTTACTTAGTTCCTAACTTGGTTCCTTGATAATTTATAAAAGACGTATTTCAAAAACCAAGTGTTCTAATAGTTTAAACATTTAAGTTATATTTGAGAATTTTGAAGATCGTGAGTTACTTTAAAGATTTTTCATAATAACTTTAGTGGGGAAAGAGGGCTGGTTACAAGTAATAAGGGTCTCCCGTGATATTTTAGGTCACATCATGCAAAGAAGAATAAGAATGAATACATACGGACATATAATCAAGGAAACCGATAAAATGACATGTAGATATCGAATACTCTATTTATCAGAACGAGTGGAATATCAAGATAATAGAATCATGAAAATAATTCAGCTCAGATCCCAATGCCTTTCACTAAAGGTCTTTCTAGCTAGATAATAGCAAAATATCACATTCGGCGTTTTAGGAATTTCCCAAGAGTGGTGCTAAAATGAGGGATGGAGCTTAGCCTTAACATACCTTTCCAGTGAACGCTTGAATGGCCGTAGTTTCTTCACGAAAGTGGTTCCTTAAGTCCTAAGCTTCACAAACACAATATATACACAATTGGTACACACCTATAAACAATTCATAATTGAGCTTAAATCGGCAGATTTGCCATATGGCCTCAACTTGACGAATAATCCATAGAACTTCATAAAGACAATCATAAAAGAGTCCCGAGATGATTACCTTAGTTAACCAAGTGTAAACCTTGAAGAAACACCAATAACTACCAATTTATATCTTCAAAAACTAGATCCAAACGCAGCTAATAGAAGGGGAAAACAATTGTCACGTGAAGAGATCACATTTCTACGCATGGGGGCAACCTTTAATGGTAGAAATCGTCAAAAATTAACCTTCATCTTGCAAGAACTCCCTTAGAACCCTCTCTTAAGCTTTCTTTATGGTTAGGGAGTGAAAAGAAATGTTTTCATGCCCTAAAACGTCGAGTAAGCCGACATACAACATTTTTTACTCAACTCGGATTGTGACTCGGATTCTACCCCGACAATCCACGGTAAAACCCTCATAACTTTTTTACTCCGACGTCGGTTGGATATGGGGTTTTATGGGTTGCTAACTAGACTTTTAAGCCACTGATTTGATAGGTCATGGGCCTTCTAACTTTTTATATATTGGGAGAAAACATCCAAGACATTTGACCCAAAGATAACAAAATATTATTAGAGAAACTTCGATAACTTTTGCCGACCTTAGTTTCGCTAATTTTCTTGACTTTAAAACTTAACATACGAAACTTCTTCTACTATAATACCTCATAACACACTATTCTTAGCATGTTAGACACTCATAGGTTTACCTCAAGGTATGAGAGAATTTAAACTTTCAAACGGGCGAAGTTCTACACGAGCCATTTCTTTAATCTAGAACTTTGTCTGAGGGGTCCCTTTGACCTAAATTTTTTTTTTAGTTCCTTGATATTGCCAACCATTTGCAATCTTAATCTCCAATGTACGATCCCAAGTCATATACATCTCATATAACCATGCCAAACTACACCACACATATTATGCAAGAATAAAGAAAAAGTATGGGATCTTACATTGGCGACCACGACTTACGTCGCACAGTGGTACTTTAGCCCGCCGAGTTTTACAGAACTCCTAGCAATCTAGGTGGTTCCAATGGCGGTCCAATTCGGGCTCGCTTACCTATTCGGTGAGTCGCTGAATGGACCTTTTCCTTGCCTAGCTGCCTTTTTACCAAAATTTCAACTTTTCAACCTGAACATTCAACACCCGTTATTCAAACAACAATATTAAAATCTTAAACACTTGGGTTGCGTTCCAAGAAGCGCCTTATTTAACATCATGGCATGATATGGATACGCTTTTCAAGGTTTACTTTTTGGGTTAGCCAAGGTATCACTTGGTAGACCCCTTTTGGCCTTGGGTTCAAATGAGATGAGATTTGACCCATTTGCATTTCCAATTGTTTGATGGACACTGAGTGAGAGGTGACCGTTTGGTTGAGTGTGGAGACATCCTCTTTCATTTCTTTTAGCACCTTGTCCGACCCTTCAACTTTATTTAGAATGCGTGCAAGCATGTCTTCCATACGAAAGGTCTCTGGGTCAGCCCTTTGCTCCTTTGGCTTTTGGCGTTCATGGGGTGGAACGTATCTTTCCTTGTCACCATCCCATTCCTTACAATTAGCACCAGGATCGCGCCATTCTCTATCACGGTCTCTCCATCCATCATCCCTTTCTCTATTCCAACCAGGATTCTCGCTCGGACTTTGGTAGCTCAGATGAAACCTCCTCCGTGATTCGCAAGAAAATTCACTTCCTCATTATATAGAGCCTCAAAGTGTGCCTCCTCGGGATTTACTCCGCTAAAACTACCAGCATTTACACTTTTCAACCCACTACCCATCACACTTTTTGACAACATATCCAGATGGGTCATCATTTTGGCCATATTTTGGTCTCGATCTTGGTCCTTCTCGATACACTCTTTTGTCATTCTAAAAGTTAGAGAAGACACCTAGTCCTCTCGAGTGTACTATACTCTGTTAATCTTGGTCATCCCATCGAGGAGATTATATGCTATTTCGAAAGGCTGTTGCATTATACCTCCTTGGACAAGTTGATCAGCCACACCTTTGTTCACTGAGTCAAGACACCTGTAGAAGTGTTGCAACAACACGTTGTTTGGAAGCCCGTGAGTCGGAAAATGAAGTAACAACTTCTAAAATCTTAGACACGTCACAAGGATTGGCTCACCCTCCAAACGTTTGAAGCCCTGAATATTGTATCTCAATGACATAATCTTTGAATGAGGAAAGAACCTTATGAAGAACGTCTTGGTAAGTTCATCCCAAGTGGTAATGAAATCCCTCGGTAGATCTGCTAACCATTTGGTAGCTTCCCCCATTAAAGAAAAAGGGAACAACCGGAGACGGACTGATTCTTATGAGATGTTTTTGAACGAGAATGGACCACATACGTCTACAAAGTTCCGAATATGATCATGGAGATCCTCATGAGCAATCCCTCCATATAATCCTTTCATTTGCAAGAGTTGCAACATTGTGCTAGTCACATGGAAGACAACATTCCCTTCAACAGGAGGTAAACGTATAACACCTACGCCACACAATTGAATTGGGTCATTGACATCATTCAGATTTCCAACATCATCTTGGTGCCCAGTTTGCTACTGTTACTTCCATTCACACTCATCTCGTCCTCTGTTCAAACACAGCCAACAACAAACACAAGAAGGTAAGTCGATTCAACTACAACACAAGAAGATCACAATTTAAACTTCAATAATAGAATTCTAAACACCACTCCCCGGCATCGGCACCATTTTTGATAAACGCTCAACTACACCTCATCCAATACTAGGTGTAGTCAATTGTAATCTAGTATAAAACCCAACAAATGAGTTGCGGTCGAACCTATAGAGAGCGGTACAAGTTAGAATTTAGTTATGAAGTTATAAACAAGGTCTAATCGGTTATATAAATAAAAAATATCAAAAACATTTAGATAAATCAAAAGGGTGACACGAATGTCAGATGGGGTGATTGGTTTGTCAATTAACAACTAAAACAATTTCAAAAATACAGGAAACAATAAGTAGAGAGGAATTCTTTGGAATGTGATCGATTATAGGCTAATTTCGCTATATGGGTAATTCGAATTTACTAACAATTGTTGAATCTCAGTGGGTAGGCTAGACTATAGATGCAATAGCTCTCTCTTGAACAACTATTAAGATTCAAGCGAGTTCTCTCGAACCTCGACAAGCTTAACACTATAAACAACCCAAAACCTTAATTTATCTACTCTCTCAATCTAGATAGGTAGAATCGAGTTTAGGATTCACTCTCTCGAGATGAACGCACATCAACCCAATAACTGCAACTACAATTCATAGATTAATACACAACTATCAATTAAACCTACTTTAATTAAGCATTTAAATTAGTAAACAACAATACCCATAAGCTAATTAAAATAAATAATCACATGATCACACCCCAAGAATTGGGGTTTTAGCCACACATCCTAAAATGGAAGAAGCAATTACTAATTATGTTAGCCATGAACTGGGTAATGGCTCCCAAATCTCTACAATGCTTCAAATCAACTTAATTAAAAAATCCAATTGAAAACTCCTCAAACCAAGTCTCAAAAGCTCTAAGTTCTACAATGGAAAACTCAGGAAAAACTAGATAAGACTCGACTTAGATTCCACTCACAAAAACTAACTTTTTCTGCTTTACAAATTTCAATTTATAGTTTTTGAAATTTTGGCCTTCAGGACCATTAGGCGAAGTAAGTCGAGCATCGCCGACTAAGTCGACGACGCTCCCTTTGCTCCATTCGATCGTCGGTTTTCCTTGGCTCTTTATCTTTAGGGTTTTGTAACTTTAGGCGATTAGGATTGAGGTTGCCGATCCGTTTGGCGGTGCACCGACTGTCCATTTGCATCGCCAGGTAGGTTCTTCCTAAGGGGTGGCATGCTGGGACTTTTGGCAAGCTAAAGAGCCACTCGGCGGCTCGCCAAGTGGTCGTGGTGATCACTAGGATTGCCTTTCTTCACTTCTTCAACTTTTTTTGCTCTTTTATGCCCGGCAATGGCCTTGCCTTTCTCCTTAGCCTTCATTGCTACAAATCAACACTTTAACATCAGATTAGAGCATAAATTAGGTATGGAGAACAATAAAACTATGAAAAGAAAGCCATAAATGCGTCGAAATATCAGACTCATCAGATCTCCAAGAGAGGATCATGGAGAAATCTCATAGCTCTAGATATTCTATCCATCTGGGCTCCATAAAGATGTATCGTGACTTGAGAGAAGTCTATTTGTGGATTAATATGAAGAAGTGTATCGCAGAGTTCGTTGCTAAGTGTCCGAAATGACAACAAGTCAAGATAGAGCACTAGAGGCCCGGTGGCATGGCTCAAAACATAGATCTTCCAGAATGGAAGGTGGAGATGATCAATATGGATTTAATTACCGGTTTACCACGGTCTCGCAGGCAACATGATTCAATTTGGGTGATTGTAAATCGAATGACTAAATCAACCCATTTCTTACCGGTAAAGACTATCCATTCAGCAGAAGATTATGCTAAGTTATATATTTCAGAGGTAGTCAGACTTCATGGAGTTCCGGTGTCCATCATTTCATATATAGGTGCACAATTCACCGAACTATTTTGGAAGTATTTCCAGAAGGGATTGGGTTAGAAGGTGAACCTTAGTACTGCTTTTCATCCTCAGACAGATGGTCAAGAAGAGCGTACGATTCAGATTAAGAGGATATGTTGAGGGTGTTTGTGATCGATTTCAAGGGTAATTGGGATGATCACTTACCTCTCATAGAGTTTGCTTACAACAAGAGTTATCACTCTAGCATTCAAATGGCTCCCTATGAGGTCTTTATGGGAAAAGATGTAGATACCCTATTGGATAGTTTGAGGTTGGTGAAGATGGATTGATAGGACCAGACTTGGTTCATCAAGCTATGGAGAAAGTGAAGATTATTCAAGAGAGATTGAAAACAACATAGAGTTGTCAGAAATCCTCTACTGATGTTAGGAGAAGAGGCTTAGAGTTTGAAGTAGATGATTGGGTTTATTTGAAGGTTTCACCCATGAAGGGTGTTATGATATTTTGTAAGGGGAAGCTTAGTCCCCGGTATATTGATCCTTACAGGATATCCAAGAGGATTGACAAGGTAGCTTATGAGTTGGAGCTAACATCAGAGTTAGCAGCGGTTAATCCGACATTTCAGATTTCTATGTTAATGAACTATATGGGTGATCCTTCACTTATCATACCTACTAAGAAATTGGTATTAAGGACAACTGATCTTACGAGGAGATTCCCTTGCAAATTCTAGATCGTCAAGTTCACAAATTGAGAACCAAGGAGGTAGCATCAATCAAGGTTCAGTGGAGGAATCAATTTGTTGAGGAAGCTATTTGGGAGTCTGAGGAGGATATGAAGAAGCGATACCCACATCTCTTTGAGTTCGGAGAAATTCCAAATTAAGGTACTAATCCTTTTCTTGGCATTTATTTTAGTTAAAATGTAGTGTTACTTTGCATATTGAGTATTTGGGCTGGGTGTTTATTACCACCCTTAGTCTACTTAGAGTAATCTCATTTGAGGACGAATGTTCCCAAGGGGGATATATTGTAACACCTCGGTATTTGAAAGAGCTAAAAATAGAAAGAACTAAATTGGAAATAGCAAAATCTGAAATTTTGCAAGTTAGGCATAAGTTATGAATTCTGGGTTGACTTCAAATGACCATAACTTCCAATACAGGATCCGTTTGGTGGCCCATATGATATTAAATTAAAGGTCTTGGAATCATCTTTCCAACGCCACCGAGATTGCTTATTTTTGAGCTTGTATGAGGGAGATATTCCCGTTTGAAATCAGGTTGTTCATTTAAGGAAAGTTACCCGAAAATATGAGGGGTATTTTGATCTTTTACTTATCAAATCAGATTAAAACGACTTTTGGTAATTAATTAGGGGGTCTAAACTGATTTGGTTCAGTTTTCTCAAATCAATGTATGCTTAGGGTTTTAGAGGAAAGTTCAAGAAGAGGAGAAAAGGAGAAAAGTTTAAGGCGTTCGTCGAGATTCTTGAGTTTTGTTGCAGATTTTTCCATGGGTTTGATCCCTAAGAGGTAATTGAGTTCTCATAGTGCTGGGTTCGTTAACCCACACGCCAATCATGTTATTTTTAGCGCAATTTCATTCTTGAAGTTGAAGGATTAGTGTTCTTGAAGATTTGCTTTCGTTGTTGAATAAGGATGGTATTGATGAGTTCTTGAGGTAATCGTATTGAGTTTAAGAGTTGTTTTTGAGTAGATTCTCATATACTTTTATTGGGTGGTTAAATCTAATGAGAATTTGAGAAAAGAAATTGATTCTAGACGAATTAGGATAAGAAAATGAGAAGAAAAATTCATCGGATTGAACTAGGGGAGGGGTGGCGCGGCGCGCCCCAGATGCGCCAGAAGGTCTAGCGTGGCACACCAGCAGTGCACAAAAAATTACTCTCGGAACTTTAGGGATTGGTGCCCCGCGCTAGCAGTGCGACAACATCGCCTGCCCCCACCCTTTTTCCATCGTTTAGCTCGTTCGAATCCTTTTAAAGTATACATTTACTTCCTATCGATTAGAGACTACTCTAAACTACTTTTAAACATCTAAAAATCATTCATAATATGAATCATAACCTTGAATCCATAAATTCAAATTCAAGGTAGAGCTAAGAGTCAAGTCTTGAGAGTTCTTCGAGTCATTTTAAGAAGTCTTTTACAAATCTTTTAAACTTGTTTGAATGACTTGAGCACTGAGTTGAGGAAGAGTAGAGATAAGTTCATTTTCTTTAAAATGATATATGGGAACTAAGTATTGCAAAGAGCAAATGTTTTTACATTTAAGATGAGAGGAAACACCGATTTCGGAAGAGTTCATGAACAATTTTTAGTATTATCTCTTTTTAGAGAAACCTTTTGAGTAATAATCTCAAATTTGAGGAAGAGGAACTGTTTTCTTTAAAACATAATGAGATAAGTTATATTTTGGGAGTAGTATTGAGGACCGATATGGGAAAGAGTTTGTCACAACCCAAGGGTACCCCCTAGACGTAACAAGGCACATAGAACCCCGAAAGGCCCCATGTATGCCAATTAGCATATCATAAAATAAAGCATAGAATAATAAAGAGTAAAAACGCATTTCAAGTCCAAAATTTTCATAAAGGAAAGCGAAAGTCTAGACTTATCTCAATTAGCCATCTATTACAATACTCGAATCAAATAGTGTCACAGCCCATACAACATAATCCAAAAGTGAAGTACAAGAAATTGAACTACAAAGATATCATTCCTTCTCGAACCATGAGGACTCACCACAAGCAAGGAGGATAGTTGAATTCAAGCTTGAACCAAATGAAGATCACCTCAAACGCCGAACCCTACACTTATGGAAAATGTAGGAAAATATGGGTTAGTATAAAAATGCACTAAATATGATAGCCATGCACAAAACCTTGAAAACATGCTAAAAAGGACATTTTAGTTGAAAAGCATGCACTTTACCAAGTTTAAGGATTATCATGAATATTAGGGTAAAAGCATAAGTCACAAGCATATTCAACATATAGATCATCATATCATAATGGAAACATACCATAAGAACCCTCAAAGCATACTTGTGCAATGAATGAATAAGATCCCATAATCCCACCCATGCTAAGTAAAGCTTCTTAAGTAACCATAGTTCATAATTCATGTTCTTGTTCATATTTTGTCACAGTGGGAATGACCCTTAACCGATATAGACCATGTGAGCTAAACATGGAATCCGGTGTTACCCACAGCGAAAAGGGTTGTCCTACTTGCCTAAGGTAAGACCATGGTTTGTTAGCTTTTAGGTGGATCCACTAGCTAAAGACCTATGGGGGCACATAGTTTATAAGATAAGGCGATTGCTACTACAAACCCGGACTCGACTGTGGTAGAAGGTTTCCATCTCATGAGATACATACTTTGGGAACCCGGACTCAACTAGCGTAGAAGGAACCCATTTGGAAAGCCGGACTCAACTAGCGTAAAAGCTTTCATCTCATAATCAATATCCACTCGGTGCTACGCTGAATTCTCATTGAGTTCATATTAGTCTTGAATTAGGTTCATATTTATGGAAGAATGTCTTAACACTCAATCCAACATAATTCATAAGATAAATTATAGAATAAATAGGTGAGAATAGTCTTTCAACCTTAGAATCATCACGTTGTGAGAAAACCTTTCACATCATATCATATTAATACGTAGGTGTGTATAAGAGAATAACCTTTCAACAACACACAACAAGATCATAATCATAATCATTTACTCTCAAAGTGTTCATAATGCATATACATAGATCTCATAATCATGCATAATTCCCATACTTTGCCCCTTCAAGGACCGTGGATCATATTCAATCAGAATATCTAGAATTACTACATTATACATGGATATAATCATAATTCAAATAACCCAATCATTACATGCATAATCTCATAACATTCTTCTATAAACAACAAACCCACATCACAAGATCATAATTGAGTAATATGGGGGTTTCATGGGTTTTTGGGGGATTCAACATTAAAATTATGGGAAATCATCACTTAATACATAATATATTATAAATCAATCATTTGAAACGTTTTTTAAAGGAACCCATGAGATTGAAGTCAAACACTAACTTTTGGGGAAATCACTAGTTTTGAAATTGTTGGAGTGACTCCATGGATGAAGAGATACCATACCTTAGAAATGGAATACAAGGAATTTGAGTAGAAAAACTAGCTTCTTGAACCCTAGCTCCAACTTCGTTCTTCTTCTTCCTTGAAGTTCTAAAGAGAGAATATTTGGAGAAGATGAACTTTTGGGTTTTGATTTGGGTTATCGGAAATAATGAGGTGAATGGGTGTATTTTGACTTAAAATGACTTATATAGGTGTATAAAAATAAAGCAAAACGACTCCACTTTGATAGCGCTTAAAAAGAAATTACCTAAAACACCCCTCACTTTGAGTGAGCTACCAGGGACAACGTGGGGCTCCACGAGTCGTGGTCCCATCTGTGGTCTTGAGGCAGTGGCTAGGCATTTCATGCTTTTTAGCCACACACCCTAGGCAACTTCACGAGGGGATCCACTAGCCGAGGTCCCTCTCGTGGGCCTTGAGGCAGTGGCTAAGCCACCCTCAGTCAACCCTCAACCTTCATGCACCAAGGCATGTCCAACACCACTCCCACGAGCCGTCTAAGGCTTCACGAGACGTGAAGTGGCTCGTGAGGAGGGGCTTTTTTTGGGGAAGCCTAAGGAGGCTACTGCCTCCACCTCCACGAGTGGTACAACGACTCGTGGTGACCATTTTGGGCAGCCTTGGCCCCTGTCCTTGGGCCTTGCCCATTTTTCTTGGCTCTAGCCCTTCTCTCTAGACGTTAACCCTCACGTTTGGCTCTAGTTTAGCCTACTAGTTTCCGGGGTGTTATAATATCTCCTCCTTGGGAACATTCGTCCTCGAATGACGATCTAGACACCTTACGGAAGTGAAGACTCAAGACTAGCAGCCTATCATGCATGCAACATCAAAATAATGCACAATTCAAGGAGGAAACTTCAACTCCATCTCAAACATAATCAATTCAACTCAAGAAAGTAGGAACTACATCGAACAACCCATATATGCATGAAATTTCAACATTTCTCATTTTCATAGGAGGAACTACCTTCTGCAACTAGAAGCTTGCTCAACACAATACCATGAAGCCAATATGCAATTACTCTCAAAAGCATGTTCATCAATACATCTCATGAAGTCATATATGCAACTCATACTAAAGGCACAACAACATGAGGAACACATAAATCATTAAAACTCATTTTCTCACTAAACATGAATTTCTCAAGAACATGCATAACATAAGAAAATCATGGAAAACACATATAGCACACATGTCTCCCAAAACTAGAAAACACAAGAGGAATTACTTACCTCAAGCTCGAATAGGAGTAGAAGGAAAGAGATGAGGGTATCGGGACTTCTTATCGGCCTCGGCCTCCCAAGTAGCACCCTCAACTAAATGATTTCTCCATAAAACCTTCACGGAAGCTATTTCCTTATTTCTCAACCTCTTGACTTACCGGTATAGGATTTCTACCAGAACCTTTTCATATGAGAGACTTTCATCAACTCCTAAATCTTCTAAGATAATAATGGATGCCGGATATCCAATACATTTCTGATGCATGGAGACATGAAATACCGGATGAACCGGAGCCAACTCATTTGGAAAATCTAACTCATAGGCAACTTTCCCAACACTATTCAAAATTTGGTATATGCCCACATACCGTGGACTATGTTTTCCCTTCTTGCCAAATCTCATCACACCTTTCATAGGTGAGATTTTTAGATAGACCCTATCATTAACCTCAAATTCTAGATCCCTTCTTATAACATCGGCATAAGACTTTTTCCGACTTTGGGCTGTCCTCAACCTCTCTCTAATGAGTCAGACTTTCTCAATGGCCTCATAAAATAGTTTGGGACCAATTAGAGCAATTTCACCAACCTCAAACCAACCAACCGGAGACCTACATCTCCTACCATACAAGGCTTCAAAGGGAGCCATACCGATACTTGAGTGATAGCTATTATTGTAGGTAAACTCTATTAATGGCAAGTGGTCATCCCAATTACCGTTGAAGTCTATAACACATGCCCTTAACATATCTTCTAATGTTTGGATGGCACGCTCCGCTTGCCCATCGGTTTGGGGATGAAAAGCCGAGCTAAGATCAAACTTAGTTCCAAGACCTTTTTGGAATGACTTCCAAAAGTGTGAAGTAAATTTAGTACCCCGATCCGAAATAACAGATAAAGGAACCCCATGCAACTTCACTATCTCTCTTATTTACAACTTGGCATAGTCTTCCGCCGAAAAAGAAACCTTGACGGGAATAAAGTTGGCTGATTTTGTCATCAGATCTATAATGACCCAAATAGAATCATATTGCCTTCGGGTGCAAGGCAAACCCACAGTAAAATCCATATTAATATCTTCCCACTTCAAATTGAGGATATCTATATCTTGGGCTAAACCACCCGGCCTTTGATGCTCAGCCTTAACTTGTTGACAATTCAGACATTTGGCCACAAATCCCACAATGTCTTTTTTCATTCCGTTCCACCAATAGACTTCCCGTAGATCACGATACATCTTGTTGGCTCCTGGATTAATAGAATACTGAGAACTATGAGCTTCTTCTACAATTTGTTCCCTCTAACCATCAATATCCAGAACACATAACCGACCTTGGTACCTAAGCACCCCATCTCCCCCTTGGGACAAAGCCTCAACGTACTTCTTGAGTACCGACTTTTTCAACTCAAATATATCGAATCAAGGTCTTGCTTAGACTTCACATCCATCACAAAGGATGATTCAGAATCATTATGGACCATGACACCACCCTTGGTGGAATCCACTAGTTGAACACCTAGCCGGGCTAACCTATGCCCATCACGAAGCTATTCTTTCTTTTCATCCTCTACATGAGCCACAATACCCATGGACAATCTACTAAGAGCATCTGTTGCCACATTCTCTTTGCCGGGGTGATAAAGGACACTCATGTCATAGTCCTTCAATAATTCTAACCACCTTCATTGATGAAGATTCAAGTCCTTTTGATTAAACACATATTGTAAGCTCTTGTGATCGGTAAATACATCAACATGCACTCCATGTAGATAATGCCTCCATATATTTAAGGCAAAAACAACCGCCGCTAACTCAAGGTCATGGGTAGGATAATTCTTCTCATGGACTTTAAGTTGCCTTGAATCATAGGCAATCACCGTACCATTTTGCATAAGCACACATCTCAACCCAACTCTAGAGGCATCACAGTATACCACAAAACCATTCGTACCCTCCGGTAAGGTCAACAACGGAGCGGCAGTAAGTCTATCTTTCAACTCTTGGAAACTTATCTCACAAGCTTCCGACCACACGAACTTAGCCTTCTTTTGAGTCAAAGCCGTTAACGGAGAAGCAATAGAGGAAAACCCATCAACAAACCTCCTATAATAACCAGCCAAACCCAAAAAGCTTCTAATGTCAGAAGGAGATAGAGGTCTAGGCCAACTCTTGACCGCATCCGTCTTCTTAGGATCTACCTCAATACCTTTGCTTGACACAATATCACCAAAGAATGCTACGGACCTTAACCAAAACACACACTTGCTAAACTTTGCAAAAAGTTGATGGTTCTTAAGAACTTGCAATACAACCCTCAAATGGTCAACATGCTCATCCTCACTCCTCAAATAGATCAAGATATCATCGATAAACACTATCACAAACATGTCAAGATATTGTCAGACCACTCTATTCATTAAGTCCATCAACGTCGCCGGAGCGTTAGTCAAACCAATGGACATTACTAGGAACTCATAGTGAGCATATCAAGTTCGGAAGGCCGTCTTTAGAATATCAACCTATCTCACCATCAATTGGTGATAACCCAAACGTAAATCAATCTTAGAGAAACAACTAGCCCCTTGAAGTTGGTCAAACAAGTCATCAATTCTTGGAAGGGGATACTTGTTCTTAATGGTCACTTTATTCAATTGATGATAATCGATGAACATTCTAAGAGACCCATCCTTATTTCTAACAAACAACACTGGAGCACCCCATGGAGAGATACTCGGTTGAATAAAACCCTTGTCTAGCAAATCCTTTAGTTGCTCTTTCAACTCCTTTAACTCTGCCGGAGCCATTCTGTAAGGAGGATTAGAGATAGGTTGCGTATCCACAAGAAGGTCAATACCAAAATATATTTCCCGCTTGGGAGGAATACCGGGCAAATCATAAGGAAAAACTTTTGGGAACTCATTAACTACCGGAACTGACTCTAAAGAAGGGGCTTCAGAATCCACATCCCTCACCCTAACAAGTTGGTAAAAACACCCTTTGGAGATCATCTTCCGAGCTTTAAGACATGAGACAAATTGACATCTAGGTGTAGAATTTCCCCCCTTCCACTCTAATATAAGCTCATTCGGAAATTGGAATCTAACCACTCGAGTTCTACAATCAATAGAGGCATAACATGCATGCAACCAATCCATACCCAAAATCACATCAAAGTCTAACATGTCTAACTCTACCAAATCTACCAAATTAACTCTATGGGACAAGGAAACGGGACATGTTCTATAAACCCTCTTATCCACCACAGAATCACCAACCGGGGTAGAAACTGAAAAAGGTTCTAATAACACTTCAGTGAGTATATCAAACTTCATTGCCACATAAGGTGTCACAAAGGACAAAGTAGCACCGAGATTTAACAAGGGATATATATCAATTAGAAAGACTTTTAAAATACCAGTCACCACATCCGGGGAGCTTTCTTGGTCACCTTGGGATTGAAGAGCGTGAAAGGAGTTTTTCTTGGGAGCATCGGAGTTTCAACCGCTAGGAGGAGCTTGCTTGCCCTATCTTCCTTGAACCTTAAGAATTGGACAATTTCTCACCCTATGATCACTCTTCCAACAACCATAGCAACCATTCGTGCCAACTAGGCGCTTACCATCGTGTTTCTTACCGCACTTAGCACAAGTAGGCTTATACATAGAAGATCCACCACCATTGCCTCCTTGAGGTTTAAAGTTGGAAACCCTATATTTGTTGACCCTTGAAGCACTAGAGGAGCCTTGGTTGGAAAACCTTTATCTAAACCTTGGTCGACCTGGTCCATCGGACCTAGCATTGGAGAAATTCCCCTCACCGGTTCTAGCTCTTTTCACCTGTCTATTCTTTTTCTTGAGTTTTGACTCCTCAATTTGTTGAGCGTACACCATGAGCCTTGAGATATCCATGTCATGATGGAGCATTGCCGTACGGCATTCTTCTTCTACCAAGTCGGATACACCCGTCAAAAACCAACACATCTCATCTCTTGAATTCGACACCAAAGTTGGAGCATACTTGGACAATTGAGTGAATTTTAGGAAATACTCTTTCACGCTCATACCTTCCTGATGAAGGTTAATGCATTCTTCCATCTTAGCTTCCCTCAACTCTTGGGGAAAGAATCTACTAAGAAATGCTGATTTGATCAATTCTCATCATACCGAGCCCGCTCCTACCGGCCTATTGTTCTTCAATTGAGTATACCATACTTGAGCAACACTCTTCAATTGGTAAGCGGATAACTCCACTTTCTCTACCGAAATCACCCCTATAATGTCAAGTATTTTGTAAACCTCTTCCATAAATTCTTGAGGATCCTCTCCCACTTTGGAGCCATGAAACTCGGGGTGGTTCATTTTAGCAAAATCCCTAACCCTTGAAGTAGCCGAATTAACATTTACTGAAGCTACAACTACTCTATTGGCTTGAGTCGTTACAACTTGAGCCAACATTTGGATAGTAGATCTAAACTCCACATGGGTCACATTCTCAACCAAGGGATCAACCAGAGCTTGGTTATCTTGAGGAGGAACTCCTTGATTCACATTCTCATCTTCCATCCTTCTAGCATTAGCCCTTCATGTATTCATATCTTGAAGAAACAAGAGAAGTATTAGGAGAGAGACTTTATAGAGTTACACTCTAAGGTACGACTTAAGAGTAATGAAAGAAGTGTAGTTTCCTAAACATCTTATAGCCTCTCATTCATAAATGTGGCGCGCTTCACACTCATGAAAAAGACTCTACTAGACGTCGGTTATGATACATCATCCTAGAATCATCCTAAGCCTTGTGCTCTGATTGCCAAGTTTGTCACGACCCAAGGGTACTCCCTAGACGTAACAAGTCACATAGAACCTTGAAAGGCTCCATGTAAGCAACTTAGTATATCATAACATAAAGAATAGAATAATAAAGAGTAAAAACACATTTCAAGTCCAAAATTTTCATAAAGGAAAGCGAAAGTCTAGACTTGTCTCAATTAGCCATCTATTACAATACTCGAATCAAATAGTGTCACAGCCCATACAACATAATCCAAAAGTGAAGTACAAGAAATTGAACTACAAAGATATCATCCGTCCTCGAACCATGAGGACCCACCACAAGCAAGTTGAATAGTTGAATCCAAGGTTGAACCAAATGAAGATCACCTCAAACACCAGACCCTACACTTGTTGAAAATGTAGAAAAATATGGGTTAGTACAAAAATGCACTTATGATAGCCATGCATAAAACCTTGCAAACATGCTAAAAAGGACATTTTAGTTGAAAAGCATGCACTTTAACAAGTTGAAGGATCATCATAAAAATTAGTAAATAAGCATAAGTCATAAGCATATTCAATATATAGATCATCATATCATAATGGAAACATACCATAAGAACCCTCAAAGCATACTTGTGCAATGCATGAATAAGATCCCATAATCCCACCAGTGCTAAGTAAAGCTTATTGAGTAACCATAGTTCATAATTCATGTTCTTGTTCATATTTTGTCATAGTGGGAATGAGTCTTAACCTACATAGACCATCTGAGCTAAACATGGAATCCGGTGTTACCCACAGCGAAAAGGGTTGTCCTACTTGCCTAAGGTAAGACCATGGTTTGATAACTTTTAGGTGGATCCACTAGCTAAAGACCTATGAGGGAACATAGTTTTTGAGATAAGGAGATTGCTACTAGAAACCCGGACTCGACTGTGGTAGAAGGTTTCCATCTTATGAGATACATACTTTGGGAACCCGGACTCAACTAGCGTAGAAGGAACCCATTTGGAAAGCCGAACTCAACTAGCGTAAAAGCTTTCATCTCATATTCAATATCCACTCTGTGCTAAGCATAATTCCCATTGAGTTCATATTAGTCTTGATTTAAGATCATATTTATGGAAGAATGTCGTAACACTCAATCCAACATAATGCATAAGATAGCTCATAGATACAATAGGTGAGTATAGCCTTTCAACTTTAAAATCATCACATTGTGAGAAAACCTTTCCCAACATATCATATTCATACGTAAGTGTGTAAAAGATAATAACCTTTAAACAACACACAACAAGATCATAATCATAATCACTTTAATCTCAAAGTGTTCATAATGCATATACATAAATCTCATAATCATGTATAATTCCCATACTTTGCCCTTTCAAGGACCATGGATCGTATTCAATCAACATATCTAGAATTACTACATTAGACATGGATATAATCATAATTCAAATAACCCAATCATTTCATGCATAATCTCATGACATTCTTCTATAATCAACAAACCCATATCCCAAGATTATAATTGAGTAATATGGGGGTTTCATGGGTTCTTGGGGGATTCAACATAAAAACCATGGGAAATCATCAATTCATACATAATATATCATAAATCAATCATTAGAAACGTTTTTGAAAGGAACCCATGAGAATGAAGTCATACCCTAACTTTTGGGGAAGTCACTATTTTGAAATTGAGTTTGGAGGGAGTCCATGGATAAATTCTATCCATGGATGAAGAGCTACCATACCTTAGCAATGGAATCCAAGGAATTTGACTAGAAAACCTAGCTTCCTGAATCCTAGCTCCAACTTCCTTCTTCTTCTTCCTTGAAGTTCTAGAGAGAGAATATTTGGAGAAGATGAACTCTTTGGGTTTTGATTTGGGTTTTGGGAAAAAATGAGGTGAATGAGTGTATTTTGACTTAAAATGACTTATATAGGTGTATAAAAATAAAGCAAAATGACTCCTCTATGATAGGGCTTAAAAAGGAATTACCCAAAACACCCCTCACTTTAAGTGAGCTGCCAAGGACCACGTGGGGCTCCACGAGCCGTGGTCCCATCCGTGGTCTTGAGGCAATGGCTAGGCATTTCATGAATTTTAGCCACACGCCCAAGGCAACTTCA
This sequence comes from Solanum etuberosum, assembly GCA_029582245.1. Classification (NCBI taxonomy): domain Eukaryota; kingdom Viridiplantae; phylum Streptophyta; class Magnoliopsida; order Solanales; family Solanaceae; genus Solanum; species Solanum etuberosum. Next base: position 161,926 of record JAJONR010000418.1, on the reverse strand, counting down.
CGAGGGGCTCCACGAGCCGTGATCCCTGTCGTGGGCCTTGAGGCAATGGCTAAGCCACACTCACTCAACCCTCAACCTTCATGCACCAAGGAATGTCCAAGACCATTCCCACGAGCCGTCTAAGGCTTCACGAGCCGTGAAGTGGCTCGTGAGGAGGGGCCATTTTTGGGGCAGCCTAAGAAGGCTGCTACCTCCACCTCCACTAGTGGCACCACGACTCGTGGTGACCACTACGGGTCGTGAAGAACCTCTTGGTCATTGTGGGCAGTGCCTTGGCCAATTTAGGGCAGCCTTGGCCCCTTTCCTTGGCCCTTGCCCATTATCCTTGGCTCTACCCCTTCTCTCTAGACGTTAACCCTCACGTTTAGCTCTAGTTTATCCTACTATTTTTTGGGGTGTTACAGAGTTCTAACAACTCACAGCCCCCATAAACCATGTAGCCAACGTGGGTATAGAAGTCTCATACTTTTTAGATGAATCCTTTATTTCTTTTAAGCATAGACTAGTGGATCCACTTAGTTAAGGAGTTCTATAATCTGGTAAAGTATAGGACAGTTCTGGCAGTGCGGGCTAGACGTTGTACCATCACATAACTCATAGTGATGGTTGTTGGTTAGAGAATCTCCCAACAATTTTTATTTTGTATTACTGCATACAAACAGAGGTTATATTGTATTTTATAATATATTGAGTTTTTATCTACTGTTTTAAAGCTTTTCTTTATACTGCATTATTTCTATTGCTTTATATTGAAATGAGGTTGAGTTGAGTTGAGACGAGGTAAGTGTTTCTTCAGTTCTAGTTCAAGCTTATGTCATGTTTTAGATTTCCCCTCACATGCTCGTAAATTTCATATACTGACACCATTTGGCCTACATCTTTTATAACAGGATCAGCATCCAACGCTTCGTTGATCCAGTCGAGTTCCAGAGTCATTTGGTGAGCCTCCTTGCTTTCGGAGGATCCCTTTATTATGTTTTATTATTTCAGTTTTGTTAGGATGATCGGGGGTCTTGTCCCGACATCCCTCATAGTATTAGAGGATTCATAGATAAATAGACAGTAGTTCATGAGTCTTTTCAATTCTAGTTGCTTATGTTGAGACTTGAGTTGCCACATTGGCTAGTTGAATGTTTATTTCTAAAACATTATGATTTTATATTTTTAGAGAGTTGAGTACAATTTATATTTTAAATTTCTCATATTATTGAGTAAGTCTTCCGCTGAGTATTGAGCTAGGCCAAGGGTTCGCTTGGGGCTAGCAGTGGTTCTCGAGTGCCGGCCACGTCCAGGTTGTAGGCTTGGGCATGAAATGGTTGGACCAATGGTCCGTAGGTCCAACCACATACCATATTGGTCGGCCGTAGGTGGGATTAGAGATCCCTTAGTTTGGAACCCAACGACGGGACCCTACCTACGTTCCGTGGTATGATACACGGTGCGGCGGTGGCTTTTGTTGGTCCTGACACAAGATCCTGGAAAGATGCATTTTTCCCATCTTTTTGAATCTGAGGTGTTACACTAGCATTCAAATAGCCTTGTTCGAGGCTTTATATGGTAGTGGTTCTCTCTCTCTAGGTGTTTGGTTGAAGTCCACATAACCTAGACCATGTGGTACATACTTCATTCAACAGGCTTTTGACTAGGTGAGGGTGATGTAGGACATACTTCGGACAACTCAGAGTAGGCACATGAGTTATGCAGATCGTAGGTCGCAACCTTTGACATTTCCAGTTGGTGATAGAATCTTCTTCTGTGTGTGGCCTATGAATTGCGTGATGAGATTTGAGAGGCAGGAAGCTTAGCCCTAGGTATATTGGGCCTTTTTAGATTTTTTGGATGATTGAAGAGGTTAAATATTAGTTAGATTTTCCTCTAATTTTCTGAGCTATCCACCCGGTTTTCCATGTTTTGATGTTGCGTCAGTATGTTCCTGATTATTTTCATGTGCTTAAGTATAATGTAGTAGACTTCGATGACTGCTTAACTTTTGTGGAGGAGGTATTTGCCATTCTAGCCAGAGATGTGCGACGGTTGCGTTTGATAGTCATTCCTATGGTTAAGGTCTAATTGAGGCATCATCCATTTAAGGAGGCAACCTAGGAGATCGAGCAGGATATGTAGCAGCAGTTTCCTGGCCTGTTTGAGCATTCGAGTACTTCTTGACTCTTACTTTCATGAATGAAATTGATTTTAGTAGAGGATGTCGTAATGACCCCTGTGTAATATATGAATTTATTCCTCCTTCTAGTCACTTAGAGCATTCATATAGAAACCCTGGGTCATTTATGACTTTCTAGGACTCACAATTCAGTTACCTAGTCTTTCATTTTCTTTTTATGCGAGTTTTAGTGTTTCAGAGATTTCGAACCTTGAAAATTCAGTTTTGATCAAAAGTTCTGGAAGGGTCACTTTAGGCTAGTAGCATGGTCGACACCCTGAAGCTTTTAGTGCGAGTATGCAATTAGGCATTTGAGCTTTCAAGTTAAGGCCTAAGTTTGACTTTAGTAAACATTCTGAGTAAATGAGCTAAAATGAGAATTATGTCAGTGCAGTTAGCTCCAAAATGTTGAGTTTGGCCTAGAACGACCCTCCGTTTGGATCTTGAGGCTTTCAGGCTGATTTCGAGCCCCTTTGTGAATTTTTGTTTAAAATGGAGATAGATGTGGGACCCATAATAAACACGACCTCATATTGAAGTTTTGACTGCTCCATTGAGGGAGGAATTTTGAACTTGAGTGGTTTGCATATCTTGGTATGGGGTTCTGAACCAATCCTAAGCCCCCGGGTGAAGCCTGTGAGACTTTGCTGAAAATTCTTGTGCCTGAGTTAAGGTGCAGCCTCTTTTGTCCCCGTGGGTTTGTTTAAGACAATGCCACTTATTCGACCAAAGCTCCGCTTAAGCGAGGCCAACTAGTCAGGTGACTGTCACTAAAGCGACCCTATGTCCGCATTTACGGATCTCAATTTTGCGGACTCAGTTTGCATAAGAAAGGCTCACTTTTGCGGCCAGGAGATCACAAATACGAGGGCTACCTATTTGAGGCCTGTCCCTTTAGAAACATTACTTTTGCTTAAGTGGTCATCGATCAGTCTTTTAATTAAGACTTGGCCGCGAATACAACAATTGTTGGTCTCTTGTTTAGGCGATTTCTCCCTCTCCTGAGATCTGATTGTAGTGATTCTAAGTGTGGTATGTCCGTGGAGATTGTGACCATGTTGTGGCATCATGGGAAAGTGTTGATCAACCTCCGTTCGAGGTGATTTTTCATGCTTAGCTTCTATCATTTTCTTGAGGTTAGTTGATGCCTTGTTTGTATGATTGTTGATTTTATTGTTTCGTGCCCCAAATTATGTTCATATTAGGAACATAAGTTATGGGAATATTTTAGGACTTCTTGATGGAGTCAATTTCAAAAGTTGTGGTGTGGGTCCCATTATTCCTGTGTGACACCAATATTGCTACATTTCCATCTCATGTACTTTTTGTTTCTAAACAATCGTAATAATTTTGTGATTCTATTTTTGATAGTGTGGTAGTGTTCGTAGGCCGTCCAGTAGGCTACAACTTCCATTCTTTTTTGATTGAGCTTTAATGCGTAAAGTCATTATGATCAGAGTGAACTGGGGATGGGTACCTAGTTATTCCTACTTCTCTTCTTGGGTACCATGTTTTAGGGTGATCATTATTGTTCTGGGATTAGAACCATGCTAGCTTGGTTGTTACATGTGTTATTGCATGTTGTTCGGATATGCTTTCGTTTTAAATTGATACTTGGAGCATGTTCAACCTTATTCTAAGTTAGACTAATGTTGCCTCAAACTGTCGACCCTCGTAGCCTTCTTTTGTCTCTGACATCGTCTCGGATTGACTAAATCTCGATAGACTTAAATAGCCGAATAGGGTCTGATTGTATGATCCTTAGTCTATTCCTTTTCACGACTTTGTAGACTTTTTGTGTTCTCTACCAATCTTTGCGGCTCTGACACGTTGCCGATGGTTGTGTCCTTTCTTGGGTTTGGAGTGTTTCAGGCTTTGGATCTTTTTGTGATTCTTTGTGAATGAACGTTAATCCACGGTGACTTGGAGCCTACTTTAGATCCTCTTCAGAGTCGACACGCTACCAGGTCACTATTGCTAGCTGGGCGTCTGGGAGTGGACTAGCTGGCTAGGTGGCCTTTATATCAGAGAACCTCTTCAGAGTCAACACGCCCTCGTGTCACTCTTCCTAGCTAGGATGGAAGTAGAATTGTTGGTTGGGGGGCCTAGATTTATTGTCACTCTTGCTAGTTGGGTTGGGAGTTGAGTGGACTTTATGGTTACTTTGCCTCGAATACCGACTTGGATTCGTCGTATTCTTCTCTTGGTAGACTTAGCTATTTTATGTACCAGTCGAGCTTATAGGGGTTAGCTTAGGTTTTAATTAAACTTGCATACGAGTGTACCTTTTAGGCTTGTGAGGATTGAGTTATATCTAATCTTTGATGCCATAAGATAGAGGAATCTTCATTCATAACACATCGTTTAGCACCATCTTTGACATGCATAAGATGATCAGTGGAATCATTTTGTGAATTGAGAGAGAAAAGACCATTAGAAAATATAACATATCCAACAAGTTTAGATTCATAAAATAGTTTTGAATAACCTTTTAAGAAAAAGGAACACCCCAAAGGTACAACTGTTGATACTAAAATTAAATTCCTAGAAAAGTTAGGAACATTAATAGTCTTTTCTAATTTTAAATAAAACCACTACTAAGAACTAAATTGCATATCCCAATAGCTTCCACATGAGATTGCATCTTGTTTCCTGAATAAATGCTTTGCTCAGCTGCCACTGGCTACGGGTGGTTTCTTAAATCCTGCAAGGAATTGGTATTATGGATTTTAGAAACAGAATCAATCCAATATGTTTTATGATTAAAATCCAATCGTATTAGCTTTATATTGAAGTACCTTTTTTAACAAGACATTGTTGAAACATGACACAATCCTGTCTTATGTGCCCCTTCTTTCTGTAGAAGCGACACTTGGATTCTTTCTTTAAGTCAGTTTCAAGTGGTGCCTTTCCTTTCTACTTATTATTGACTTGATTGGTCTTCTTACTTTACTGTTGGATCCACTAAAAAGCCTTCTTTAGGCAGGTGAGGAGTCGCCCTTCATGCGGTACAATCCTATCTACGTTGGCAACGTAGTTTATGGAGTTTGAGTTAACTTAACTCTTACTCCAAATCTGTGCTACTCCCAAAATATATTTGTATGCTCATGTAAAAGTACTTTCTAAATTGAGATAATTTCTCAAAAAGCCTCTTTATGAGGTAACTGAAGCTATATTAAATCTTTCTGAAATACTCTGAAACTCTTTGTACTTTTCTGATTAAAATATGATACATTCGGAACCATTAAAGTTTCCTTAAAACTCTTGAAATAACTTGTATTTAGGTTGTAATCATGAAAACTATATCTGAAATCATATTCTGATCTTTTCATTAATAACTCAAGAAGTCATATTGCATAAACATTGATGTCATATCTAGATGTTATACTGCTTAAATATTGATGGCATACTCGACTGTCATACTAATCATAAGTCGTAATTCTTTTCTCAATGTGAAAATAGTAATTTTTGAACCATGTGTGATTGCTTAAACACTTCTCAAAAGATACTTTAAAAAACTCTTTAACTAGCTTTAAAATTTCAAAATCAATGCATGGAAATAAATGCACAAAGGTTTTCAACAAAATATCATCAACTAAGGTTCATGTGAAATAAAAGCATGAATAACAACCCAATAATTATGCATAATATAGTGCAACTCATAATCAAGAATTTAGAATTCGAAATCAATAACTTATCTCATATCAAGAATTTAGAACTAAGAATCAATAACTTAACTTATATCAAGAATTTTTGAAACTAAGGATATAACCCTAGATTAATCTTTTACCGACTGAATTGAGATATAAGGTGTGAGGACGAACTCAGTCCATCACTATGAATAGTCTTACATACCTTATACGCTCCAAATTGTTGAGAATGGTGAGATCTTTGGATGAAAAGATTACAAGAAATTTTTTCTTGAACCTTGGAGATGAGTTCTTGAGGAGCATTCTTGAAATCTATGAATTTTATGAGTAGGAATTATGAATTCTTGTTAAGATAAAAGAATTATGAAGTTCTATGGTCAAATCTTACCTTTGATGATGGATGAACCTTGGAGGAAGTTATTTTCTTGAAAACTTTTCGTTCTAGGGTAATTTTATGAACTAGGGAGGTGAACTACGGATTTGGAGGTTTTTAAAAGACACTGATCCGGAAAACACATCAGGTGCGCAGCCAACCGTGCAGGAAGGCAATAGCGGCTGCCTCAGCGCGCGCCCGCGTGGAAAACGCCTCGGCTGCACGGTCGGCGCTAGGCAAGATGGTGTCTAGTAAAATCGGCATAACTTTTTACTCTGAAATCCAATTGATGCAAACTTAGTGTCATTGGAAAGAAGACTAATAGATCTTTAATTTTAGAGGTTAAGGCCACGTAAACCTTCATATTCTAGGAGGTATGGCTATTTGAAGTTGACCCTTGCATAAACTAATGCGAAAAACTTAGCCGGTAGAAAGACATTGAACATGACCTAGTGTTAGAGGTCCCTTATGAACGTAATAACTTCCGATACCATTTCTAGACTTGGTAAAGAACCTAAAAACACATGATCAAATTGTACATCACCTGGTTCAAGCTCATATACTTAAGACAAATGATTTTGATTTGCAAAGTAAATTTTTGGGGTTTTACATTACAAACCTCACCCAAAAGGTACGTGTCTGGCTTGGGACCTTTGACACGAAAGAAGAAGCAACAAGGGCTTACGATAAGGCGGCGAGGATGTATCGCGGCCCTAAAGCTAAACTTAACTTCCCGACATCAAAGAGGATAACCTAGAAAAGCATAATAAAATGACGAGAATCTCCATCATGAGTTCAATCTTGAACTTACCCTTGATCCGCCAGGGAGCAAGTGAAATTATCCACATTAGTGATCAAGTATCATAGTTATTAGAAGAAATAGTTTAATTTCCCTTTTTATATTTTTGTATGAAAAAATAAGGAGTAATACAAAAATCCCTTCTCATTTCTCATGATGATAGAAGTAATGTTATATTAATTTAGAGGTTGTTAGAAATCCATTAAATTGTGGATTTTCCATTTGATTTATTCAAATATTAATTGAATTCATGTATGTATACTTCCAAGGTGATAAGAAACTTTTGGATAACTATGTATCTACTAGTTTTGTGACCTTTGGGAGTGATATCTCCACACTATAAATAGAAATATGATTCACCATTTGGATGACACACTTGAATAGAATAAAAGTCTTCTCCTTCATCTACTTATCTTGTCTTCTTCTCTTTTTATCATATTATTATGAGCTTATATTTTATAACACGTTATCAATACTAATGTTCTACCATGGAGAATTAATCTTAAGGCGCTTCTTATATGCCACAAGAGAAGAGCATACGGTAAGAATGAGGTTGGTGGCACAAGGCCATGTCAGAGAACCTTTCAAATACGTCTTAAGTTTGTGTCTTTTATTGTTTTTCATAACTTATTCATATGATGCAGGATAGTAGCATATATTGCTTTATCTATTATTAAAATGATTTTACGCTATTATAAATTAGTATATATTACTTTAAGTTGAATATCTTATATTAAAACGTATAATTTACAAATTATATTTCGTATATATGTTGTTCATATATGTATATTTTAAGGACTTGGGTGAGTCTTAAAGAACTTTCGACAATGATGTTAATGATTAAGGGTAAGACGATGAATTTAAGCATCATCGCACCAAGAGAGTAAGACATCAATTTGAGTTTTGATACACCATGATGATAAGGTATTGGGTTTGAGTCTCATAGAATTATGGCCTATGCACCTTATATGCATAAGACATTGAGTTTGAGTCTCAATGCACCATAGTGATGATCAAATGATGACTAAGGCAAAAATTATATATTTTTTATGAGAAGTCTTGAAATTCATCTCATTCAATTTGCTCCATTCCTAGAAAATATTGTTGTAGCAATGTATGATAACTTTGAAATCCTTCAATTGATTTGCTTCATTCTATCGTATGAATGTGGTACCAATGAATAAGGGTGTGGAGGGAAATAATTATAATAATCATCATTATAAAAGGAAGAATAATATAAGTTCTCCAAAGAGTCCTTCAAACTGTGAAAATAATTTTATCATCAAAATGGTATGAAAGGTCATTGTACACGCGGTTATCATTCGACCTTATTTGATAAGTTTATAAATCTTTCATAAAAAGAAAGAATATAAAGTGATGGTGCACTTTATCTTTCAAAGTGATGTTGAGGTGGGTCATGTAAATATGTCAAATATAAAGGTATGACATGTATAAATGGTTATGGTCAACTCATGAAGAGATTGTGACTTGTAATAAGTATCGTGAATGTGTGCCCAATCTTGAATGTGAATGTGGCAAAGTATGAAGAAAAAAAATATGAATAAGAACATATTCATGTATGGTTGAAAGTATGTCACAACTCACCTCTACGGGAGGTTTGAGAGAAATAAATTATACGTCATAAATATTATGGAATGTTTATTGTGAACTGACGAAAGGTCAAAAGAAAGAAGTAGTTCTTTCCTATAAAGGTTGTGGCCATGACCAAAATAATATTTTTGTGTGGCAATACAAATTTGTCATTGATTGTGTACCTATGGTATGGCAAAAGTAAAGCAAGAAATGTATCTTGCTTGTAATAATTTCGACCATGACAATAATAATATAATTTTCTCATTGAAGGAGACGTTCACCATACGGATGGTATCATGGAATATGTGAAAGTGCACAAAATTAATTATAAGCTCTAACAAGTTGTGTTATTATCAGAGGAATAATATTGGGGTTGTAGTAAGTTTCGAAAGAAACTTTTTAAGTTTCAGATGAATTGAAAAGAAAAATTATTATATTCAGACTATAATTTATGAAAATATTTAATATCTTCAGATTACTACAAATGAAGCAGGTTATAAATAATTATGTAAAAGACTACAATTTTGTTCCTCTTGTTTGTTGCACACAAACATGGACATGTTGATGGAATCACATGCAAAAGTAAACTATAAGTGTACTGAAATAAATACCAATTGGCATAACCAATTGACCATTTCGGTTCAAATGTGATATAAATGTTGAAGAAATAAAAAATTCTTCAAGAATTCTAATGTGTTGCTTGTTCTCATGATAAAATTATCATTGTACCAGCTAAGGTTGGGATTGTATTCTCTGAAATTATTTGGAACATATGAAAAGGTGAATATGGGCCCGTTCACCTGTCATGTGAACTGTCTGCAATTATATAATTTTGATAATCACATTTATGTCATGGTAATATGTGCGTTTATTTTCAACTTGCCAATTGATTTTTGTAAGGTTGTTTGCTCGAATTACTAAATTAAGATCATAGTTCCAAATTATAAAATTATGTTGATAATGATGGTTGGTTTAGCAGAAATTTGATGCCTCCAATTATAACTAAATCAATGGTTACTAGAATAAATCTCCCAAAAGAAATTTGGTATGAGATGAATTTATTTAACATGTAGCAACACTTGTACCATCAAGCCAACAAATGTTCCCTATCAAATTGGTTAAGGGTCAGAAACCAAATAGTGTTCATCTAAAATATTGAATGTGCGGTTATGATTTAATTGCTCCACCACGCACAGAGATGAATTCACAAATAATGTTGAGATGAATGTTAGATTTTCTATCATTAGGGAAAGGGATGATTGATAGCTAAAAATTATAGTGAGGTGAATTATGAATTATCTAGATCCTCGTTAAAAATGTGAACTTGAAGTTCAAAGGATAATTCATTTGCATAATGTTGCAAATATGTTGCCAGATGAATTTACTGACCTTACGTTATAATTCAACTGCAAATACTCCAATGAAAAGTCTTTGAAGGACAATGTTTATGATATACCTGAAGCGTGGTAACCCAATTGATTCCAAATATAAAATTTCTGAGGGAAGGAGAGAAGCAAATGATCAAGATTGGCATGATAATGAGGCAAGAGTTTAAAGGAGCACGACGACATAACACTTCATTAAACCTTGACAAACGTTCAGGTAACTGAAATGATGAAAAATAACGAAATCTCGATAAGTTATGTCATATTAGAATCGATATTAAATAACAGTCGATGGTATTTTTGATATAAAGTAGTGCTCAATGATATAGATCATTATGAGGATCTTGAATTGAAATTTCTCATATAGTGTGGATAGATAAATGATTGGTCAAATAAAATACATAATTAAAGTATATTTTGTTTCACTTAGAAAAGTGACGTTTTGGATTGATAGTCCATAAATAAAGGTATAATGTCAGTGGGATACAAATAAATTATTATGCTATAGTATAACCGTAAGATATTAAGTTCGATTTGTGCCTTGGGGCATAAAGGTTTTTCACAGAAGTCGTGGCATTATTGGAGATGTTTTCTCCTATGGTGGATGCAATGAGGTTTATTTTGATCTGGCAACATATGAAAAACTTTAGTGGATATAATGAATAATTGTCATGTCTAACTAGACAATGTAGGTTATATAGAAATCGTTGAAACATTCAACGTATCGGAAGCATATAACGGTTTGAAAGAAACTTTTTTAATAAAGCTTTGAAAATCCTTATGTGGATTGAAATAATCAAGGAAGAAAGGGTAAAAAAAATACCCTATTTGTACTTTCAATTTTTTCAACAAGGTTAAAATCTGAATCTATTATAATAGTTGTGTATGTTGATGACTTGAACATTATTAGCACTCTTAAAGATCTTTCAAAAGTTGTTGAGTGTTTGAAAATAGAATCTAAAATGAAAAGATTATGATAAAACATAATTTTTTCTTGGCTTATAGATTTAGATTTTCACGAATGAAATATTTGTCCATCAATCAACATACACAGAGAGTTTTGATGGTATTCATTGAGTACACCCAATGATTATGAGATTGCTTGACATAAATAAAGATTCATTTTAATCTAAAGAGAAAGATGGAGAGCTTCTTGGTGATGAAACGTCATATCTTAGTGCAATCGGGGCACTAATACACCTTGCTAACGATACTCGACCAAATATCAGTTTTGCAGTAAGTTTACTGACAAGATTAGATTTCTCCCAAACAAAAAAGACATTGGAATGGTGTTAAGCAAATACTTGAATATCTTCGAGGGACCATATATATGGGTTTATTCTATTCCTATGAATTCAAGTCAGAACTGATTAGTTACGCACATGTAGAATATTTATCTAATCCGCATAAAGCTCGGTCTCAAAGTATCTTCGGCGTTTCATGAAAAGTATGTTTTCAAGAATGAGACATGTGATAAAAGGGGCATAACTATTCATTTGTCTCGTCTTATGTGAAATTATTTGGAGTATGTGAGTCAAAATATTTAATTTGACTATGAGGTCGGTTATAGATTCTTCAAATTTTAAAGATAAAAATTACATATTTGAGAACTACTATTAATTTTCTTCGTCTCAATTTATATGACATTGAATTCGGTTCTGAGAGTCAATTAAAAAAGGATTTGATTGTAATTTATTCACATGACTTTTAAATATTTTAAATTAACAATCATTGTTACATATAGATTGTACGTCCTAATCAATAATAAAAAAAGTTTGACCTTTAAAATATTGATATGAAAAATCATAATGAACTTCTGATTAATAAAAATATTTTTTGGTAAGCAAACCTAGTGGAAGAGAATTTCTCAATTCAAAATTCACGTAATCTTACTTTGACATAATTAGTTAGAGTAATGACTATATTAGTCAATCATTCAATGATTATTTTTCCAATTGAATTTTTGGATGTTATTTAAAATGACTATTGATAGATTGTCACGCCATACTTGCATTATTATATTTGGTTTCTTTGGACTATTGTAATTGATATGCAAAACATGTAGCTAAAATGTAAACTATAACCATATCAATTCAAATTTATTTCTATTAACTAAATGATGCATTTTTAAGAATTTTTGTTGTTGTGGGTATTAGGAACTCTGATTCAACTAAAAAAATTTATTTTATCATGTATGTAATTGACAAGTTGTAACAACCCGCCTTACAAAGAACTAGAATTAGAAAGAATAAATTTGGAAAATTTTGGCAAGTTATGCTAAGTATGAGTTTTGGGTCAACTTCAAATAACCATAACTTTCAGTACTGGATGAGTTAGGTGGCCTATAAGATATCAAATAAAATGTCTTGGAATCGTCTTTCCAACGCCACCGAGTTTGCTAATTTTTGAGCTCGTATGAGGGAGATACGCCCGTTTGAAGTCGGGCTGTCCAGTTAAGGAAAGTTACCTGAATTTAAGAGGGGTATTTTTGTCTTTTCCTTTCCCAATCAAGTTAATTCATTTATAGTAATTAATTAGGGGTCTAAACTGATTTGTTTCAGTTTACACAATCCTAAATCACTGTAACACCCCGAAAACTACTAGCCTTAACTAGGACTAAGTGTGTGGGGGTAACAACGCATATAATAGGGCAAGAGCCTAAATACCTACGAAATTGTTTAAGGAAAACATTTCCTTCCCAAGCAAACTTGGGGAGGGGCAGTGAGATCGCCAAGTGCACCCACAGTCGCCTAGTGGACTGTCCCCATGACCCAAGGTGCTGGAAAATTGGGCGAGCCAAGTCGGGGCTCACCGTTTAGGTTGGCGCATCGCCAAGAGAACTCCCCCATCGCCTAAGTGGCCTGCCTCCTTGAGTGAGCTGCTGGAACTTTAGGGGAGCCAAGGGTCCACTTGGCAAGTCGCCAAGTGCCTTGGGAGAGACTCAGCATGCAGTCCTCTTAAAATTTAGTTAGGGTCTTAAAAGTCTTTTCATAGTTTACTTAAAGCCATACTACGTCATTTTACCCCTAACCTAGAAATGTATATAAGCATTTTATTCTCAAATTTCCTCAAAATTAAGTCATTCTCCCTGGAATAAAAAAGAAACCCAAAGTTCCTTTCTCAAATATTTCTCTCTCTAGAACTTGAAGAAGAAGATAGAGTTTGAAGCAAGGATCAAGGTCAATCCTCTAATCCTCAATCATTTGTGGGATTTGTAATCAAGATATGATAGTTTTTCATCCATGGATTCCTTCCATGCATGGAGTCCCCATGATTTCCCCAATTGTGAAGATGAAATCCCCAATTTGAGTTAGGGTTTCTTTTAATGTTGTGGGTATTGATGAATGTTGATCCAATTGAGTGGATTATGATTGTTTATGACTGAATTGATAGTAAATCATGTTTTTAGGATGGAATTACATGTACCCATGCCTAACCCATGTCTAGAAGGAGGAAATTGATGTAAATAGGTCTTATGCCATGAAAGGATAAATTGAGGGTTTAGGTGTATGCAATCTAGGATTGATGAGATACATTACAATTGAAACTCATGATATCATTATGATATTGAATTGCTTGAGATTGAGCATATAGTATGACTACGAGATATAGGGCTTGTGCGTAAAGCTTATGTTCTCAATTGTTGACTATTAAGGTAATTGTTGTGGAAAGGATACTTCCCACATGAATTGATTAATTATGAATGTACGAAAGTGAAAGGTTTACTAATATGAATGATTCTAGGTTGAAAGGATTGCCCACCTAAAATAAATCTAGACTAAAAGACTATATAATTGATGATGCTAGAGGCGACTACCCTTCACCTCCATATGAGAAGGATATGAGGTGATTCCCATACTTCTTAGAATTGAACAAGAGGTGATTCCCCACTTTCCTATTATGATGAATGGACATGGAGGCGAGTACCCATGATCCTTATGAAATAATGTGGAGGCGATTACCCATTGTCTAAAAGTAAGTAAGGAAAGAGACGAATACCCATTAGCCTTTGTAAGTTAGGCAAGGAGGCGAATCCCCATGTCTTTAAAAGTAAGTATGAACTATGTGAATTATGATATAAAGAATGAATAGCTTCGGTAGTTGCTTGAGATGTCTTCCATAGGTAAGCTTGACTAGAGGTGGAGATCCCAAGTCTTGACTAAGGTGATCAAGGTTATCCACCTCTAGTCAAGCTTACCTCATGGAAGGCATCTCTAGCAACAATCCACATTATTCATTCTTACATCATAGTCTCATTATTCATTCTTACATCATAGTCTCATTATTTATACTTACTTTTGAAGACATTGGGATTGCCCTCTTGCTTAACTTATAAAGGCTAATGGGTATTCACCTGTTGCCTTACTTACTTTTAGATTGCGGGTAATCGCCTCCACAACCTCATCATATGATGCGGGTACTCGCCTCCGTACCATTCATCATATAACGCAGGTACTCGACTCCACATTATTTCATAGGGATCATAGGTACTAGCTTCCATGTTCATTCATCATAATAAGAATATGGGGACTCACCTCTTGTTCAATTCTAAGGAGTAGGGGAATCACCTCATATCCATTCATATGGAGGTCAAGGGTAATCTCCTATAGCCTCATAAATTATATAAGCTTTTAGTCTAGATTTATTTTAGGTGAGCAATCCTTTAAAACCTAGAATCATTCATGTGAGAAAACCTTTCACATTCATATATTCATAATTAAGGAATTCATGTAAAAAGTATCCCTTCCTCAACAATAACATCAATTACCAACAATTCATATCATAAGATTTACTCTCAAAGCCCTATATCTCATGATCTCTAAGCTTCATTCTTAAGCAATTTTTATCATAGATCATCAATCCTATAAGGACAAGCTTAAACTCACAAAGTTTCCCTTCATGGCATCAACCCAATTATATCAATTCTAGGTTAGAATCATGGAATAGGCATGGGTACATGTAATTTTACTCTAAAAACATGTAATTATACTAATTCTATCATAAACAATCACAATCCACTCAATTGGATCCATAATCATCCTAACCCACAATAATTGAAGAAACCCTAGTTAGAATTGGGAAATTCTTCGTCAAATTGGGAAAATTCTAGGGGACTCCATGGATGGAAGATGTCCATGGATGAAGAGCTATCATACCTTGAATACAATGCACTCAAAAGATTGAAGATTGGGAGACTTGATCTTGACCTAGCTCTAATTTCTTCTTTTTCTTCTTCCAACTTCTAGAGAGAGAATATTTGAGAGGATTTTCTTTTGGGATTTGAGAGAATGAGTTGAATGAGGGGTTTGGGGGTTAAAAATCCTTATATAGGTGTTTTAGACTTAGGCAAAATGATAACACATTGATTTAATTAAAATTGGAAAAAAGACCCATATGCCCCTAAAAATAACTGCCAGGCCACGACCGACGGACCAGACCGAAGGACCGTGGATGGACCTACAGTCAATCCTGGCTGGCCATGATTCGTGGTCAGAAACTTGGATTTAGGGGTCTCGACCTACGGACCCCCAACCACAAACTCTGGTCTGACCAACGGTCCCTTGGTCAGGTCGTAGGTAAGGACCCTCAGGTTCTGCTTGGCCAAGCCAACAATGGACCACACCTACGGTCCGTGGTCCACACTACGGGCCGTGGGTGGCCAACATGGTTCAGCTGCTGCAGTACATGGAAAGCTCCAGTTTTCCCCTTTTTGGACACGGGGTGTTACAGAATCTATCGCATGAAAAAAGAGTAGAAGTAAGTGAAGTATTTCCTAAATGTTGTAGCCTCCTGAATATAGATGTGGCGGGCTTCACATCAATAAAAAGGACTCTACAGACACGACTTCATAAAAAACCCTAGGAATCTTTAACTCTGGGTTCTAATACCATGTATGTCACGACCCGAGCCTACACCCTGTACGTAACTGGCACTCAAGAACCATTTCTAATGCCCAAGCAAACCCTTGGCCTGGCTACAAGACTTACATTACATTAAACAATACACGGAAGCTTAAATAGGCGAACAATTAGACATTTAAGAAAGTCTTAACAATACTGTCTTGCAAAATACTTAACATGAATCATGAGGTAAACAAAACATCCTGAGAAATACTGGAAACATCTAGTTCGATCAGTCTATGAAGCCTCCAATCAAATTAAGATAAATGTCGGGACAAGACCTACGACACCTCCAAAAGCTACTAACTTAAAGGAAATGGAGTCTTTTGAAACAAGGAGGCCTCACCAAAATATGTTTGTGAATGAATAGTGATATCAATGGAACGCTTGTTGATGATCCCGAGTACCTGTATTTGCATCATGAACTGATGTAGGTTGAATGAGGACAGTACATTGATTGTATTGGTAAGTGATAAGGTTAGAGTAAACAAATTACTGTCTTGAATGACTGAAAGCAACATAATTGGATCAATACATGAATACGAAATGAAAACCATTCAAGCTTTACAACATAATATACAATGAAACAACATGAAAATAATACACTTTACTTGTGGGGAGTTTCTCTAACCGACAACCATTATCAAAAGCCTCGCAATGATACAACGTTTCACCTCACATTGTCAGGGCCATCCTATTCTTTGTCGGGGGTATAGGATGATATCGTGACTATGGATCCATCTATTTGCCCTTCTCAGGGGCACTGGTGAGTCGCATGAAGAATCAATGCTATCCTATCCTACACTAGCTACGTAGTTCTATGGGACTTCCGAATAATAAAACACTCTAACCCAATTCGGTGCTCGATACTACTCCCAAATCATTTGATGTACTTTATGCACAATTTACCCATTACAAGAAATGGACTTCTTAATTGATTGAAGTACTTTTCAAAATATGTAACGTGTTTACATTCTTGAAAACATGCACTTATGAACTTATCTTTCAAGCACAATAATCAACATAGGTATATAAGTATATATATAGATATATACATAACATTTGAAACTCTTAAGTGTTTATCAAATAGAGACTTTATACTTTCCTCTTAACTTTACTTTGATTTGAAAATGTGTAGCACCTTGGATTCGAGAAACGACAACATTTCAATTTTCAGAAGTTTCTAGTGCTAACTGATGGAGGCCAGTCACGGCTCGTGGACTGAGCCATGGACCGTGGATCGGCCACCCAAATGGTTTAGAGAACCACGAACGACGGCCTGGACCAACTGACTGCCATTGGGTCCACAATCCGTGAATTAGGTCTGTGGATCAGTGCCTCAAATCTACTTTTTGACGCCGGACGATGGACCTACAGGATGAACCATTGGTCAAACCACGGTCTGTTGGTCAAGGCATCGTCTGAGGTCGACATTTATTTCCTAGGGGCAGTTGGGTCTTTTCCTAAATAGTCTAGACTAATACTATGTTGTTTTACCATTCACTAAAATCCCTATATAAGTGTTTTAACTCTAAAATTTCCCTATTTAAAGTCATTTTCTCAAATTCAGCAAAAGAAATCAAGTTCTTCCTCCCAAATATTTCTCTCTCTAGAAAACTTGAAGAAAAAGGTTTCAACATAGGGTTTCAAGGCAAGTCTCCAATTCCTCCATTGAAGTTAAGCCATTGGCATTTAGGTTTGATAGTTTTCATCCATGGATTCCTTCAATTCATGGAGTTCCAAAATTTTCCTCTTTTCAAAGTTAGAAATCTCCAATTGAGTTAGGGTTTTCTTCAATTCCATGGGTTCTCTTGATTATTTATTTAAATGATTGAATTATGATCTCTTATGTATGAATTGATTAAATATTATGATTTTATGATAATTCCCCTATGAACCTATGTAATCCCCATGTTTTCCAAGTTATGAGCATAGAATGTGCGTCTTCTATTATGAAGGAAGAGTTTTATGAAATCAATCATGAATTTATGGAATTACATGAATTTATGATGAAACCTATTCCTAACCCAAGTTTTCTAGATGTTGATGATTGATGGAAGATGCGGGTCCTCTTTATTGGGAAAAGTTTAAAGTTGCTTTTCTTGATAGGTTCTTTCCCCTTGAAATGAGGGAGGTAAAGGTGCTTGAGTTCATCAACCTTCGTCAAGGAAATATGAGTGTGAAGGAATATGTTTTGAAGTTCACACAATTATCTAAATATGCTCCTATAATGGTTGTCAATCCAAGGGCAATGATGAGTAAGTTCATTTCAGGTTTGTCCGAAATGGTGGTTAAAAAATGTTGTACCGCCATGCTCATTAATGACATGCACATTTCTTGTCGCATGGTTCATGCTCAACAGATCGAAGAGGCAAAAATTAAGGAAAATACTAGGGAGACAAAGAGGACTAAAAATGGTGATGGTATTTTCTCTCATGCAAGGTCTGATGGACATGGTCGTCCTAGATTTCGACAAAGGTTTTCCGGTCAAAGTTCCTCCAATGCTCCTCTTAAGTTCAACAAAGAAAGGGTGTCTAACCCTAACCCTCAAGGAGGAAATGGTAGTGGATCTTCATTGCCTATGTCTACTTGCGCTAGGTGTGGAAAGAAGCACGAGGGTATATGCCTAGCCAGCACAAATGGTTTCTTCGGTTATGGTAAAAGTGGTTATAAGATGAGGGATTTCCCAATTATTACGACTAAAGTAGGAGAGGGTAAGAAAGCTCTTCCTAGTGGTTCGGGCTTAAATACTCCCAAGCATAATTGATTCTATGCATTTCAGACTTGTGGTGAACAAGAGGGTTCTCCCGATGTGGTTACAGGTATGTTGAAAGTCTTCCAACTTGATGTTTATGCTTTACTTGATCCCAGTGCTACCTTGTCTTTTTTGACGCTATATGTGGCTATGAGGTTTTTTTTCTTCCGGATGTATTTTTAGATCCTTTTTCTGTTTCTACCCCTGTTGGTGATTCTATTGTGGCTAAGAGACTCTATAGGAAATGTCCCGTCTCTTTGTCCCATAGAGTTACTCTTGTTGATTTGGTAAAGCTTGATATACTAGATTTTGATGTTATCCTCGATATGGATTGGCTGCACACATGTTATGCTTCTATTGATTATAGAACTCGTGTAGTCAAGTTTCAGTTCCCGAATGAGCCTGTCCTATAATGGTAAGGGGGAAATTCTATGCCTAAGGGTCAGTTTCTCTCTTATCTTAAATCTAAAAAGATGATTGCTAAGGGTTGAATATACCATCTAGTTAGGGTGAGGGATGTGGATTCTGAAACCCCTATTCTTGAATCGGTCCTCATTGTTAATGAGTTTCCAGAAGTGTTCCCAGATGATTTACCTTGTATTCCTCCCGAAAGGGAAACAGACTTCAGTATTGACCTTTTCCCAGATACACAACCTATTTATATTCCTCCTTACCGAATGGCTTCGGCAGAACTAAAGGAGTTGAAAGAACAATTGAAAGACTTGTTTGATAAGGGTTTCATCCGATCGAGTATCTCTCCATGAGGTGCTACAGTTTTGTTTGTTAGGAAAATGGATTGTTCTCTTCGTATGATTATTGACTATCGTTAGTTGAACAAGGTGACCATTAAGAATAAGTATCCTCTTCTAAGGATAGATGATTTGTTTGACCAACTTCAAGGAGCGAGTCACTTCTCTAAGATTGATCTTCGGTCGGGTTATTATCAGTTCATGGTGAAGGAAGATGACATTCCGAAGATGACTTTTCAAACTCGGTATGGTCATTATGAGTTTTTGGTAATGTCATTTGGTTTGACTAATGCTCCGGCGGCATTTATGAATTTGATGAATAGGGTGTTTAGACAGTACCTTGACATGTTTGTGATTGCGTTCATCAATGATATATTGATCTATTCGACAAGTGAGGATGAGCATATTAATCATTCGAGGATTGTGTTGCAAATTTTCAAGGACCAACAACTCTTTGCAAAGTTTAGCAATTGTGAATTTTGGCTATGGTTCGTACCTTTCCTTGGTTATATTGTTTCAACTAAGGGTATTGAGGTATATCTTAAGAAGACGGATACGGTCAAGAGTTGGCCTAGACCTCTATCCCCTTCAGATATTAGAAGTTCTTTGGGTTTGTCCAGTTACTACAGTAGGTTTGTTAAGGGGTTTTGTTCGATTACCTCTTTATTGACAGCATTGACTCAAAAGAAAGCTATGTTCATATGGTACGAACCATGTGAGATAGCGGCGGTTGTTTTTTCCTTAAATATTTAGAGGCACTATTTGTATGGTGTTCATGTAGATGTGTTTACCGACCACAAGATTTTGCAGTATGTCACGACCTAACCCACCGAGCTATGCGGGCACCTAATCTAACACCTAAGTAGGAGAACCCTTGATCCCCAAACGGTCAAAGACATGCGGAAGATTAAGAAAACTGGAGATAAAAGGAAATTCATGGGATTTTTATAAAATAAAGAGTTTTTAAACGATTCAAAGTTAAACTCGTAAAGTAATTAACACCCCCAGGGATCTAGTCTAAACATGTACAAGAGCTTCTAAGATTACAAGGTATGAAACAAAATAACAAATGACGCAGCTCCCACCACATGGAAGGAAAAATAGGAGATGTTGGAGATTGCCTTCGTCTTCACCTATGAAACATCACTGACCTTATAACCAGACTATGCCATAAAGGCATAGCAAGAGTTTTATCAGTACAAACCACCCGCATCGGTCAACCCGATACCCACCGCATAATATAAATAAATCGACTAACAAGAAACATGCAACAAAACAGTACACTCCTCAACCCTTATCCTCCTGCCTTTACTATTCCCGAATACCTTTAAACATACTAGTACACTTGGCTCTAACCCCTTACTCGCTCCGTTCATGATCAAAACTTAACCATTCTATCTCATATAGGAGACCCAAAAAGCAACCACTACCAATCTGGCCAACCACTCACGACATACCCTAGCTCCCTCTACAACACCAATCAGCCTTTGACCACATAGTATATTCTATCAAAGCTGGTTAACCGTTCCAAACATGAATTCCCAGCCCAAGGTAGGACATAACTACCTTGCATCATGAACACTACCCCACTTCTCACTATTAAGGACACAGCCACCTCTCTAAATTAACCGATAAGAATGGTTAGACCCTCAGTCCCCACTCACCACACCACATTCAGAGAATGAGACATAAACAAATGATTACGGCTCAGTAATGCACATAAACCAGATGCATAGTTCAATATTATTTTAGGAGCAACATATAATTTCTCAAGATCGATGACAAACAGGTACGAATATAGTAATCACCAATGGTTCTCTGATGGATCTCATACCCAAACTTTTAGTGTGTCGGAATGTGACACCCAATCCAGTATACATGTGTCGGAACGTGACACCCGATCCAATATATGTGTGTCGGAATGTGACACTCGATCCAATGTATCTGTGACGGAACGTGAAACCCAATCCAAGGTATGTGTAGAAACATGAAACCTGGTCCAGTCAGCACAACCACAATCATAATAACACTCATAATGAACAGTTCACATAGTCACACAATCAAGTAACAAGTTCATGGCATGTAATTGTACATACTTAGTCGTTTCATTGAGTTCGGTTCACAATTCTCTATCCACGTACGTGTATGTATATAATGAAGTAATTAACAGGCTTATATCATACAACAGAAAATCGAACCATCACCTACCCCTCAATCACAAGACGAGGCTTTCCCCCACGGTACACAGCTTATTTAACAACTAGGAGGACATGTACAATCATCCCTTTTTCAATGCTCGAAGGCCTACGCATGAATTCTACCATCAATTAGCAATACACTACGTAGTGAGCAAAAATTTACGACTACTCAAGTAAATAAACCTAGCCTAGCTGGGCGCCAAGCAGCTGCAAAAAGGATTGTAGCTCCAATCCTAGTTTCCAGACTATGAGACGGTGGATTTGGTTGGGAATCAGCAAGCTATCGTCAACCTTGCGCTAGAAATCTCTTCCTCATTTCTTCCTAAGCCTAGAGCAGCCTTTTGAGGGTTTCTAGGGTGATCCTCACCTGTGTTTGGCACTTAGGGAAAAAGGAGAAAATAAAACTTCACGTCATTAAGTTCTGCCCCTGACCCTCCCACTCTGGCACTCCATTTCCTGCTGGAGTGCCGCCGCCCTAGCGGCACCATCCCGCTCTGGCGAGAAAGTGAGGCCCAGCTACTCCTAACATTTTGCCCTACAAAAGTAACGACGGTTCAGTTCATTACAATAGATACCAATTTACCCCTCGTTCATCCACGAATGACTAGCGGAGGAGCAAGCACGAGCTAATTTTTAGTACCTCAAAACTTACGGATCGGCCCGTCATGAAATAACGAAAGCTAGTGGTTCCCAAGGGTTGTGCACGAAAGGGTCTTTACCCCAGGAACCAGGTAGGGAAATGAGGCAACACACGGAGAGAATGGGATGCGCCCATTCGCCTGGCCTGACCCCGCTAAAGCGGCAGGGTTCCTGATGAAGTGGAGCCGCTGTGGCGAGAGTCTTCCCGCCGTGGCTAGGGATCGAAGGCAGTTAAGAAGGGGGAAAGGGAAATGGTTTCCCCATTTCCTCCTTTCTCCCTCAAAATCTCCCAAACTCTCTCAATTGCTTCACTCCAAACGTCAAACTTAAGGTAATGTTCTTATTCCTTATTATAGTGATTTCAATACTTACTTAACATTGATTACATGACACTAAGCGATTGGGTAGAATGGCCTTGGGGTAGTTTTCAAAAATGTGGAAATAAGTTACTTGATTTGCTAGAAAAATGTAGCATGGAGACTTCCCTTACGTTCACCACGTCTCCACAACGTTCTGAGCATAAGGATTTCATGGAAATACGGTCGAAATCATTCCGAAATGGGTGGGGGAATTTGAATAGGTTCTTGGTGTAAAACTTGGTTTCAGGCACCATTAGGGGTTGTATTGCTAGAATAGTTGCATATTTTGGTACTAGGATACTTTAGATACTCTGATCTGATGAAAATCTGTTAAAAATGAGGTTTTGGGGTGAAGGGGGGCCATGATGGCTCCCTGGAGTTCGTCACGGAGGACGGCCGCTCCAGCGGCCTTCATCCCGCTGTGGCAGCATCCATTCTTCCACTGTGGTGGGATTCAGCCCATTGTGGCGGCAGGGTGCTGTGGCGGGATTTGATGGAACAGTGGCCCCCTTGCCACTTCAAATAAAAAAATTATTTTTTTCCTTAGCCATATATTGACTTATTCCATGGAGTCCTAATGTGTATGTTTCATGAATTTTGCAGGCTTGTCTACTATGGCTGGAAATAATAAGGAAAACCTGCCCTTCATCCGATTTACCGATGCTGCAAGTCTGGAGAGACACCATGATCACCGGAACATCACCTTCTTGTGCGAGAGGGGTTTCCATTTGCTGGGCTTTGCGGAGAATGCACCTGTATTCCATACCCATGTGATGGAGTTTGGTTGGGATCTGCTGACAGAGGCTCCCCCTGCTGCGTGCTCAGGCTGGGTCAGGGAGTTCTACGCCATACATCCTACTGTTCACTGGGATGATCCTCACCCTACCATCTGCATCTGAGGAGTTCACATCCTTCTGAGAGCCCAGTTTATCAATGAGGTGCTCGAGGTGCCAGAGGTCTCTAATGCCGAGTACGAGACCAAACCGAGGGAGATGGATTTGGGTTGGCTGCGGTACACAGTGGTCGAGGCTGCGCAGTGGGACCAGGTTTAGTGGGCAACTACTGGGGGCATCATGGGATCCGCCCGTCGGGCACCCACACCGATGTACCTTTCCTCGGGATTTGGTGGTGGTTTGTGCTGTGCAAGGGATCAGACTGAATGTGGGGGCTTAGATCATCTCCGAGTGGAACATTTTCTATAGAGGCAACAAAAAGGCATTCTTCCTGTCAGGATTGATTACATCTATGTGCAAGCGGGTGGGGGTGCCACTCTTTGACACTGATGAGGTACTTCCTGTGGATCCCCTTATTGATCCTCTTTTGATCAGTAAGGCTTCCACTTCCAGAAGAACGAAAAGAAATATGGACGGGGCCGGTAGCAGTCAAGCAGCTGTTGAGAAGCATGACGAAGGAGGGGAAGATGATGAAGCCGAAGACACCCTTCCTACCCAGTCCCAGCCCCCACTATCAGGTGCTCGTGTGGAGGAGGACCTGGCGGATGTCCGGAGGAAATTGGGAGGCTCCTATGCTAGCGCCTCGACTGCGGTTCCACCCTCCACTGCCTTCGAGGTTGAGATGCTCCACCGCCTGCTGCGAAGGTAGAAGAAGAAGAATCTGGAGAGGGACCATCTGATAGGCCGGATGTGGAAGGCCATTAAGGTGATATTCTCTTGCATCGCCTACGAGAGAGAGCTTCCCCAGCTCGAGCCGGGGGGCTTTTGGGAGTTCCCTTAGCTGAGCGAGGCATGGACAGGTGAGAAAGCCCTGGAGGAATTGACTCAGACAGTGATACTTCCCATTCCCAAGGACCTTGATTTTGATTTGGCTCGCTTGGGCATGTAATTGACAATATGTTTCTTTCCTTTTTATTTTTTCCTTACGTTTAGTAAGCACATGGATGCTTGATTTTGCTGTTTTCACAGCCAATATTTAAAAGCTGGGTGATTATAACTTCTTGTTCAATTGCTGAGAACTGATTGAATCGCAGGAATTAGCCCATGCACGATTCGGAGTCCATATGTGTGACTAGACAAAAATAGGGGAGATGGGGCAGAGATTCTGTCTCGCCCCGTCCCACTCTGGCGGGGGACCTTCCGCCCTGGCAGGATGGTCCCTCCCCAGCGACCATGACGGGGTCAGTTTCAAGGACAAGACTTCCTAGGGGGTTCTCCCCGTTTCCAGAGTTTTTCATTGACTTCCTAGGGCCATAATTTCGCATTTAGGATAACCCTCTTAGCTAGGATAGACGTCGCCCATCCCGAGGTCAACTCAGTGGTATACACACCAAAACCTTTTTCCCACTAATTTAACACAACAACATGCACATCCTAAGAACATGCCTATTAATCACACAGTTGATAATATGTTGCAACACACTCCCCAAATTCTTTTTACAAACCACATCGTAGTTTATCGCTAGACCCTTGCACTTAACCCTGTGATGGCTCTCTTCTGACAATGAGTTCATGAAAACACAAGCAATCATAAATTGCGAAAGTTCGGCATGCGGGCAAGTATATTGCATACATCAAAATACAGACAGGCAAAACTGTGCGCATAATCACATCATAGCATTAAAGAAAATACACTTTACACACCAGCACTTGTTCAGACAATTATATACATACATTCACAATTTCCAGCTATCTCACACTGGCAAGTCAAAGGTATTAATTAATTCGCTTCATGGATAACTATTAGCTGATCATACATGCATTTATACAACCTCTAAGGCCATATACCAATTGGAACCTTCTCGGTTTCAATTCACCTTGCTTGTGTCCCTTCAGCCATGACTACGGTGTCCAGTTCACTTTTTTGAGATACCAATTGGAAGCGAAAGATAGTAATTGGACTCAACTCATACCACAAGTGACAACTAGCAAGGATGGAGAGAAGAAATGGAATGACTTCCTAGAATGCTTCATAGCTTCCTGAAGATTAGATGTGGACGTTAACACAACAATCTACAAGAGTCTATTCCACATTTTCTCTTGTACTGGGAGACCAGCAATCTAGGCTCTGATACCAATTTGTCACGCCCAACCCACCGGACTGTGCGGGCACCTACTCTAACACCTAAGTAGGAGAACCCTTGATCCCCAAATGGTCAAAGACATACGGAAGATTAAGAAAACATGAGATTAAAGGAAATTCATTGGATTTTTATAAAATAAAGAGTTTTTGAATGATTCAAAGTTAAACTCGAAAGTAATTAACACCCTAAGGGATCTAGTCTAAACATGTATAAGAGCTTCTAAGATTACAAGGTCTGAAACAAAATAACAAATGACGCAGCTCCAACCACATGGAAGGAAAAATAGGAGCTGTTGGATATTGCCTTTGTCTTCACCTATCAAATATCACTGACCCTGCAACCAGACTATACTAAAAAGTCGTAGCAAGAGTAGTATCAGTATAAACCACATGCACTGGTAGGCATCATCAGTCAACCCGATACCCACCGCATAATATAAAGAAATCGACAAGCAGGAAACATGCAACAAGACAGTACATCCCTCAACCCTTATCCTCCTACCTTTACCATTCCTGAATACCATAAAACAAACTAATACACTGGGCTCTAACCCTTTACTCGCTCCGTTCTTGATCATAATTTAACCATTCTATCTCATAGAGGAGACCCCTAATGCAACCACTACCAATCTAGCCAACCACTCACGAAATACCCTAGCTCCCTCTACATCACTAATCAGCCTTTGACCACATAGTATATTCTATCACGGCTCGCTAATCGTTTCGAATACGAATTCCCAGCCCAAGGTACGACCTAACTACCTTGCATCATGAAAAATACCCCACTTCTCACTATTAAGGACACAACCGCCTCTTTAAAGTAACCGATAAGAACACTTGGACCCTCGGTCCCCACTCACCAGACCTCATTGCCAAAACAAAATGTAAACAGTTAATTAAGGCACAGTAATACACATAAACCAGATGCATAGTTAAATATTATTTTAGGAGAAACATACTATTTCTCAAGATTGATGACAAACAAGTATGAATATAGTAATCACCAATGATTCTCTCATGAAACCCACACCCAAACTTTTAGTGTGTTGGAACATGACACCGATCGAATATACATGTGTCGGAATGTGACACCCGATCCAATATATGTGTATCGGAACATGACACCCGATCCAATGTATGTGTGTCAGAACGTGACACTCGATCCAATGTATGTGTCGGAACGTGACACCCGATCCAGTTAGCACAACCACAATCATAATCACACGCATAATGAACAGTTCACATAATCACACAATCAAGTAACAGGTTTATGGCATGTAATTATATATACTTAGTCATTTCATTAAGTTCGGTTCATAATTTTTTATCCCCATACGTGCATGCATATAACGAAGAAATTAACTAGCTTATATCACACAATAGGAAGTCGAACCATCACCTACCCCTAGATCACAAGATGAGGCTTTACCCCACGGTACACACCTTTTTTAACAACTAGGAGTAGATGTACAATCTTACCTTTTTCAATGGCCAAAGGCCTACGCATGAATTCTACCATCAATTAGCAATATATTTACGACTACTCAATTAAATAAACCTAGCCTACATGTGGGCCAAGCAACTGCAAAAGAGATTGTCGCTCCAATCCTGGTTTCCAGACAACGAGACGGTGGATTTGGCTGGGAAATAACAAGCTATCATCAACTTTGCGCTAGAAATATCTTCCTCCTTCCATCCCAAGCCTAGAGCAGCCTTTTGAGGGTTTTTGGGGTGATCCTCGCCTCTTTTTGGCACTTAGGGAAAAAGGAAAAAATAAAACTTCACATCATTAAGTTCTGCCCCCGACCCTCCTACTCTGGCACTCCCTGTCCCGCTGGAGCGTCGCTGCCCTAGTACCACCATCCCACTCTGGCGGGAGAGTGGGTCCTAGTTACTTATGACGTTTAGCCCTTCACAAGTAACAACGGTTCGGGTCATTACAAAATATGTGTTTAATCGGAAGGATATAAATCTTCGCCAAATAATGTAGCTTGAGTTATTGAAAGATTATGACATGAGTGTTCTCTATCACCCCGGTAAGGCGATTATGGTGGTGGATGCTCTTAGTCAGTTATCTATGCGAAATATTGCTCACATTGAGGAAGATAAGAAGGAGTTGGTTTGAGATGTTCATAGATTGGCCCGGTTGGGTGTTCAGTTAGTGGACTCCACCAAGGGTGATGTTATGGTCCACAATGGTTCCGAATCACCTTTTGTGGAAGATATAAAATCCAAGCAAGGTATTGATCCAATTTTGGTGAAATTAAAGGAAGCACCTTAAGAAATTTTTTGAGGCTTTCTCCCAATGGGGAGATGGTGTTCTTAGATATCAAGGTTGTATGTGTGTCCCTTATGTTTATGATATGATGGAACAGATCTTATCAGAATCCCATAGTTCTCGATATTTCATTCACCCAGGAGCCACCATAATGTATCGTGATTTACATGAAATCTATTGGTTGAATGGGATGAAGAAGGATATTATGGATTTTTGTGGCTAAATGTCCTAATTGTCAACAAGTGAAAGTTGAGCATTAGAAACCGAGAGGTTTATCCCAAGACATTAACATTCTTACTTGGAAGTGGGAAAATCTGAATATGGACTTTATTGTTGGTTTGCCTCACACCCGGCGACAACATTACTCGATTTGGGTCATAGTAGATTGAATGACAAAATCAGCTCATTTTGTTCCCGTCAAGGTTTATTACTCGGCGGAGGATTATGCTAAGTTGTACTTGAGAGAAATGGTAAATTGCATGGAGTGCCTTTTTCCATTATCTCCGATCGTGGTACCCAATTCAGTTCTCAGTTTTGGAAATCCTTTCAAAAGGGTCTTCATACTCGTGTTAAGCTTAGTACGACCTTTCATCCCAGAACCGATGGGCAAGCAGAGTGTACTATACAAACTTTGGAGGATATGTTAAGAGATTGTGTGATTGATTTCAAGGGTAATTGGCATGGCCCCATTTTAGGCATGGCCCCATTTTAGGCATGGCCCCATCACTCAAGTATTGGCATGGCCCCATTTTAGGCTCTTTATAGTAGGAGGGGTAGATCTCTTATAGGTTGGTTTGAGGTGGGTGAAGTTTTCCTAATAGGTCCCGAGTTGGTACATGAGGCCATGGAAAAAGTTCGACTTATTACAAAAAGGTTGAAAACGGATCAAATTTGCAAAAGTCATATGCCGATGGAAGAAGAGATCTTCAGTTTGATGTTAATGATTGGGTTTACTTGAAGATTTCACCCATGAACGGTGTAATGATGTTTGGTAAGAAAGGGAAGCTTAGTCCCCGATATGTAGGCCCATATAAGATTTTGAGGCGCATTGGTAAGGTTGCTTATGAACCTGAATTTCCTAATGAGTTGGCATCGGTGCATCCCATTTTTCATGTCTCCTTGTTGAAGAAATGTGTTGGTGATCAGATAACTATAGTTCCCTTAGAAGGTTTGGGGGTTAAGGAGAATCTTTCCTATGAAGAAGCTCTGATTGAGATTTTAGACCGGCAAGTCAAGAAGTTGAGAAATAAAGAAGTTGCTTTCGTGAAAGTGTTATGGAGGAACCAGTTAGTTGAGGGTGCTACTTTGGAGTCCGGGGCCGATATGATGTCCTGATACCTTTATCTTTTTCCTTCTACCCCTACTCTAGCTTGAGGCAACGAGTTCCTCATGGTTTACTCTTGGTTAGGTGTCATGTGTCTTAGGCATTTCCATGATTTCCTCATTTATACATGTTCCTAAAAAAGTTTAAGTTTTGAAAAAATGAGTTTACTTGATTGATATCTATGTGTTTATGTGCATTTGAGTATGAGTTGCATATAAACTTCATGATATGATGTTTGGACATGCATTAGATTGGATTTGATCATTCCTCCTCGGATATGTCCATTTATGTGTTTGCATGCATATTGGGCTGCTAGGTCTAGTTCGTATCTTCCTTATGATGCATTGAATATGTTCTAGATTGGAGTCAAAGTTCCTCCTTGATTGATTACATTTAGATGAAATTACATGCATGATGGGTTGCTAGTTTAGAGTCCTTTTCTTCTTATGATGTCTTGAATCTCATTCGAGGACGAATGGTCCCAAGAGGGATATAATGTAACACCTCGGATTCGAGAAAGGACAACATTTTAGTTTTCAGAATTTTCTGGTGCCATCAGACGGAGGCCAGTGACGGCACGTCGACAGAGCCACGGACCGTGGGTCGTGTCCATGGATTGGCAACCCAAATGGTTCATAGGACCATGAACCACGGCCTTGACTAATGCACCATTGTTGGGTCCATGGTCCGTGGATGAGGTCCGTGGATCACTGGCCTCAAATCCACTTTCTGTCATCAGACGACAGACCAGCAGGATGGACTGTCGGTCAAACCACGGTCCATTTGAGGTCGGTAGTTATTTCCTATGGGCAGTTGGGTCTTTTCCTAATTAGTCTATCCTAATACTATGTCGTTTTACCCTTCACTAAAACCCCTATATAGGTGTTTTAACTCTTAAATTTCCCCATTTAAAGTCATTCTCTCAAATTCACCAAAAGAAATCAAGTTCTTCCTCCCAAATATTTCTCTCTCTAGAAAACTTAAAGAAGAAGGGTTCAACCTAAGGGTTCAAGATAAGTCTCCAATTCCTCTATTGAAGTTAAGCAATTGGCATTGAGGTATGATAGTTTTCATCCATGGATTCCTTCCATTCCTGGAGATCCCAAATTCTCTTCTTTTCAAAGTTAGAAATCCCTAATTGAGTTTTCATCCATGGGTTTTCTTCAATTCCATGGGTTCTCTTTATTATTGATTTAAATAATTGAATTATGATCTATTATGCATGAATTGATGAAATACTATGATTTTATAATAATTCCCCCATGAACCCATGTAATCCCCCTGTTTTCGAAGTTATGAGCATATAATGTGGGTCTTTCATTATGAAGGAAGAGTTTTATGAAATCAAGCATGAATTGATGGAATTCCATGAACATCATGATGAAACCCATGCCTATCTCATGTTTTCTAGATATTGATGACTGAAAGTTGGTTTTAAACCTTGAAAGGTAAATTATGGAATTATGCATGTTCGTATGAATTTATGAAAAAGTTTTGATGTTGCTTTGAGAGTGAAGTACCAATAATGTTGTTGTTGTTGTGTTGTTGAAAGGATTTTCTCATATACAAAGGAAAGTATAATTGTGAAACGTTTTCTCACATAGTAAGGATTCTAACGTTGAAAGGTCTTCTCACCTAAATTAATCAAATATAAAGAGTTATCCTAATGAAACCTACCTTGGATTGGTTATTGAATGATACCTTTCTATGGATGACTTATGACCTA
Organism: Solanum etuberosum; assembly: GCA_029582245.1. NCBI lineage: Eukaryota > Viridiplantae > Streptophyta > Magnoliopsida > Solanales > Solanaceae > Solanum > Solanum etuberosum. The sequence goes on along the minus strand of JAJONR010000418.1, from coordinate 131,001 downwards.
GCTTGGATTGGCAAAATTACGTGCCCTTCCATGGATAATAAGAACAAGTAAGAAATGACTCTTCCATACGATTTATGCTTAGCACCGAGATGATATTGAGATTGAAGCTCTCCGGTTAGTATAGGTCGGGTTTCTAGAAGCAATATCCTTATACCTTACCTACGTGCCCCCATAGGATGATTATCTAGATAGACATTATCTAGTGGATCCACCAAATCTAGAAGCTCATGGTCCTTACCTTTGCAAGTAGGACAACTCTTTTTGGTGTTGGAGACACTGGAGGATCATGTTATAGCTCACATGGTCTCTGTGTCGGTTAAGGCTACTTCCCACAATAACAATGAACTAAAGTTACTTGAAGAAGTATCTCACACGTGTTCAAAGGTTTCAAAGAGATTAGCTTGCATTGACCATGTTTTATGACTTATGTTTTCTAACCCTTTTATATCATGTTTTAGCTTGGTCATTGCATGTCATGAAATGTCCCTTTTTAGCATGATTTAAATGTTTATATTCATGGCTATCATACTTGGTACATATTTTGTACTAACGCATACTGTTGCCTACATTTCCTTAAATGTAGGGTCTGACAATCAGGATTCTCATTTTCGTGGCTAGAGGTTGATTTGCGAGATTTCAAGCTTTGGTTAGTCCTCATGCTTCGAGGACAGACATTCATTGTTTTCAGTTTTCTTCTTTATTTTCATTTTTGGACATGTTGTATAGGCTAGGCCCAATTTCATTCTATTGTATTAGATGGCTATTGAGACAAGTGTTTAGACTTATGCTTTGTTTTTATAAAACTATCGATTTGAAATGTTGTCTTTACTTCCTTTGTTCTCTTTCTTATGTTATAAATGCTAAGTGGCTTGTATGGGGTCTCTCGGGGTCCTATACGCCATGTTACATCTAGGGTGTACCCCTGGGTCGTGACAAAATGTGAATTTAAGAACTATAATTAGGATATATATAGGATCCCTCAATGATTTATGGAGGCTTAGATAGCCGGTAATAAGAAGAGACTGAAGACACAATTCAAAGGAACGCATACGAGACAAAGAACGGAGTTGAAAGGGGCTTGAAGCCCTAGGCGCAACAGTGGCGCGCCACGCCAACTCTCAGTTAACTGGGGCTAGCTTAGGGGCTACTACAAGTGCAGGGCACCAACCCCCCCAATGCTATGAGGGCGCAACACCCCAGCCCAAACCCAGAAAACTCGATGAATTTTTCTTTCTTAATTCAAGACCTAATTTATCTAGAATCAAATGATTTCCTCCCAAAATCGTTTGGATTCATAAATGCAACAACAACTAATCTAAAACCCACTCAAATTTCATCAATAACATCACTCATTTGCAAAACCCTCACCTCACGAACTCAACAAGACTCCATTGACAAAGAATGAAGAAAAACCTCAAGGATTCCTCAAGAACCCTTTACCGAAACGATTTTATGGAAAATTTAATGAACGAAATACATGTTTGGCGTGAGGAGAAAATAATCCATCACTATGAGAAACCTCACGTACCTTGAAAGAACTAAGTTCTTGGCATTTTCCCCAAATCTTTGAAGAACTCTTGAAACATCCTCTTATCTCCTCTTGAACTTTTCCTAATTTTCTTGAACATTTTTTAAAGAACGAAAATTTGATCTCAATCAGCTTAGACTCCTATTTGGGTGAGAAAAACATTTAGGCCTAGTGAGGTAAGAAAAAGACCAAAATACCCCTCTTTAAAATGGATTAAAAGGCTCTATCTAGAGAGGCTGGGCATAACTCCTTCATCCAAACTCAGATTTTAGCAAACTCTACGACGTTGGAAATAGGACTCAAAGACCTTCGATTTGATACCTTATGGGCCACCTACCATATTCTGTGCTGAAAGTTATGGTCGTTTGAAATTTATCCAAAAACTCAAAATTTGAAACAAAACTTGTACGAATCTCAATTTAGTTCTTTCTAATTTAGATCTTTCTAAGACCGAGGTGTTACAAAATGACTCCGAAATTGCTTGAAAGATAATTTTTTGGCCCAAACGTTAAGAACCAGTATGCATACACTATGAGAATTAATTTGTAATGGAAGGGCATGGAGCATGATGAATAACGGAAAATCTCATCATATATGACGTAGACATAATATCATTAGAGAACTACTTTCTTGTGGAATTATCACAATTGACTATATAAAGTTAAAGGATAATGTGTCCGATCCACTTACAAAAGGCCTAACAAGAGAGGGAGTTGATAGATTATCAAAGGGAATAAGACTATGGCCGAGGACAAGTCATCGTGGTGGTAACTCTACCTAGAATACTGGAGATCCCAAGCTCTAGGTTCAAGGAGATCAAAAAAAACTCATTCATGATGGTTCAACATTGTCAACATTATTTTTATGGTCCATTCTCATGATAAGACAATGTTCAGTAACATGGATAAGGGGATTAGGACTGTTTAATGGTTTCTAAGTTTGATACACGGTATATCAAATGGTGTATCTAGGGATAACGCATTTAGAAATCACCTATGTAAGTGTGAAATGTAAGCCGCTTCAAGGATAATCCAGTAAGGCCAGCTCTCTACGCATTTATAAACCAAGACGTCTTCATGGCTAAAACGAACAAATCAATGAGAACCAAAAACAGTTCAAGGGTTGATTGTGTGACTTATATTGTCTAGGTATACACAAAAGCTCGATGATTTAAAGATACGAAATCTACCGATTGACTGGGTATATCCGATAGACGTTCACTACGAAAAGTTCAAAGGGAAACCTACTTATCCACATGCAATTAATCCTTACTTACGAGTCACACAGGTTTTCATGCATATGTTTTAACAATAGTAGTTCCCATTCATGTTGGGAATTGTTGGGTTTTAAAGGTTTTAATATGAAGTGAAGGGTTGTGACTCTCCTAAAGGGTTGCAACTCTTACGAAGGGTTGCGACCTTTATGAAAGGTTGTGTCATTTTAAAGGGTTGTGACTATTCAAAAGGTAGTCTATTTTTCAAAGGGTTGTGACCTTTCTGAAAGGTTATCTCTTTTCCAAGGAGTTCTGACATTTCCGATAAGGCACAATTAACATATTTTCATACTACCTTTTTTTGGCTATGAATAAAGAGACTTTCTCTTATTTTTAAGCATTGAATTCTTCTTAGGGATGGCAATGGGGCAGGGCCAAGCGGATGCGGGATGAATTTTAGGCTATGCGGGGCGGGTGGGTCTAAGGATATGCAGGGGCGGGGTGGGGCGGAATAATTTTTTAGAACATTAATGAGGGGTGGGGCGGGTTGCAGGTCAAAAAAAATAAAAGCTAAAAAAATAATCTAAAATCTCGTGAAAAATGTTATTCAAAAAGCATATTATTGAATAGATTTTTGCAAAAAAAGAACTGAAAGATTCATATATTATTTATTACAGCTATATTTGAAAGTATTTTTTATCTTACGCTTTTATTAGTTTTTTGCTTCTTCAAAGTAAAGTTAAATATAGGATTTGTTATATATTTATTAAAGGTTAGCAAAGATGAGAATTTTATAAAAATTATTATAGTTAATATAAACTATTATATATAGTGGAGTTGTTGCCAACGTATAATAAACTAGAGATTGTATGTGTGGGTGGGGCGGGGTGGGTTTATGCAGGGTGGAGAGTGGTGAGTTGAAATCACATAAAAGTACATTGTGGGGTGGGGTGGAGCGGGTTGAAAACTTTGTGGGTTAAGGCTCAACCGCCCCGCTCCGCCCCATTTTCATCCCTAATTCTTCCCTTCTTCTACATACATTTCTTACAAATAAAATTGATCGATCGTGTCTGTGTGTGTGACCTCATTACTGTCTTTTTTGAGTTCCTTAAAATTATCAAAGTTTGAGGTACCACTACTTCTTTAATGGTTCATCCATTTTATCTTAAGAGGAATTAATCTACAACCTCGAGTACTTAAAGGGATTAAATTTCTAAAGGAAACACAGTGGGTTCTGTGGAATAAAATAGTTCTTTTTTTTTTCTTTTCATCTTAAGTATTTCTGGTTTTCTAATATTAATACAGGATTTAATATGTAATTCAACCCACCTTGAGCAAATATGTACTTTCTTACGAGCTCAAGACTTCCTTCAGCCCCCTGTAGAAAAAATGGGTGATTAGTCAATACTAGAGGCTATGCATGCCTATAGACATTTCAGAGACAATTGCTTCAAGTGCTCATTAGGCTCTACGAAGAGATCATCATCATCATCTTCCCAAATGTTAGAATTTTGAAAGCTTAAGTTTTGGCGCTACTTCAAGTTGTACTTTTGGAGATTAGGTTTAAGTCTCCCTCCTTGTTTGATATTTAAAAAAAATGCATGTTGTCTGATTATTCAAGATAGTTTATTTATTTTTCAGAAGGGACCATGTTCCTAAGTATTTAAAATTCAATAAATATTAAAGAGATTTTCAAATAAAAATGCTATAAGAAAATAACTTAAAATGAGAATGAAAGATAAATATCTTGTGTGAAAGATAAACAAGAAGGAAAATAGTTATTTTTATTTACATATAATGTATTTATTATACAAATTTTAATTAAAGATTTCCTTTGATAAATTAAATCTTTGCCAGTAAATTTAATTTATGTCATATATCAATAATCCAAAAAGAGAACTCGAAGGTACAAGGTAATTATACATTTACACCACATGTCACCTTACTTATTTTTAAAAATAAATTATTGTTACTAAAGATTATATAAGTTTTAACTAAACTTATAAATTTTCCTTTTAGTGATTCACTTACATTTGACTATTGTTGATTGGTTATAAACTTATGATTAATAAAAATAATCTTTTTCATAAGTAAACTTAGTGGACTTTAACAGAATTTCCCTACTCAAAATTCACTTAATCTTAGATTTTAGCGAACTAGTTAGAGTGTGTGTGTGTATATATATATATATATATATATATTATTAGTCAACAATTCAACAAATATTTTTCTAAATGAAATTAATAATTAGTGGACCAAATTAAATGTAATCCTTTGAGAAACAACCATATAAATCACTCTTCCTCTTCTTTTTCACTCATTGAGTATTCTATATATAATAAAAAATTCCTTCAGTTTTTATTATATTTTTAATAGCAACAAATAATAAATTCAGGAGGGCATCAAGCCACGATCAATGACCATCAGTGGTACATTTACGGGCATAGTGACCGTCCTCCCCACATGTGTAGCAACTGCCACCATCGCCTCGGTCACCATCGCTGGAGTATCTACCATCTTCATCGTCGTCGCCTTCACTCTGGGTACACTCCTTAGCAAAGTGGTCGGATTTTCCACACTTGTAGCACCCATTTCCTCCACAACCTCTTCGGCCACCGTAATCACCGCCTCCACCATAACCGTGGATACGGATGAGGTGGTGATTATGGAGGCCGAAGAGGTGGTGGAGGAAGTGGGTGTTTCAAGTGTGATGAATCAGACCACTTTGTTAGGGAGTGTACCCAGAGTGAAAGCAACAGTGATGGAGATAGTAGATACTCCAACGATGGTGGTCGTGGTGTGGTGGCCACGCTTTGTTAAATACTGATATTATTCTTTAAATTCATATTTAGTCTTAATAATTTAATTGATAAATGTAAAAACATTAGCCATTGAATAAACATTTTGGAGATATCAAATTTTCTATCAAAAAATTTATCGTGTTTTGATTATTTCATTGTTTAACTCTCTTAGAAAATATGGTTTCCCTATATGTTGGGATAAGATTGATTTGACAGACACTTGAAGGGATATAATCAATTATCTTCAATATCTATCGTTGCCTTAAATATATCATAGTTAGATATGATGTGATTAGCTTTCTGTGTAATTGCTAAATATAGATGGATATGCTAAGTCGTTGATTGTATACATGTTTTCTGAAAATACAAGAAACCTGCAAAAAAAAAATTATAAGAAAAATGATAGTTTTTAGCCACTTCATTATTGATTTTCTAGTACTAGTGTAATTAACTGTACTGTGATTTTCGGTTGCAAAGGATGAATATATTTAATATTTTCTTAAAAAGAAATAATAAAGAAGTAACTGAAATTCAATATTTGTAAAGAACAAACCTTATTGAGTTTTAAGCGATCAAAAACAAACAAAGTGAGTGGGACGTGACCAGTTGGAAAAATAGAAAAAGATAATAAGATATGTAATTTTATAATCATAGTCATGTACGAAAAGATAAAAATTAAATGGTAATATATTATTCATATTTATCAGAATAAAACATAAAAATATTTCATAATTAAGAGTGTGTTTGGTTCAAGGGATGAATTTTTTTTGTTTGTTTGTTTGTTTTGGAAAATCAGAAAATTTAGTATAACTATGTTTTATTTGGAAAATAAATTAAAAAATATCACCCCAAAATATTTGCATGTAGCCTAACGAGTAATGAGCTTGGAATTAGAATTATTATTTCTTCTTTTTTTATTAGGAAAAGTCATTTTTTTCATTTTCACTTAAATCTAAAATGTAGTTTACTAAAACAATTCAAATGTCATGCAAATTCATTAGTTGACCAAATGTATCCCCCCTGTGAAACGGTAATTAAATTAATCTCCCTCTTTTTCTATCATTCACTAAGTCTTCTTTGTATAAAAAAAAATTTCTTCTATATTTTCATATAAAGTTTCTTCAATATTTCTAGATGACAGAGTGAGAAACGACGTTGTAGCTATGGTGACGACAACTATAACCCGAATTGAGGTTCGATATAGGGGTGTGAAGAAGAGGTCAAAGGGAAAGTACGGAGATGATATTACAAATTCAATCAAGAATATACATGTCTGGCTTGGGATTTTTAATACGAAAGAGGAAGAAGCAAGAGGATATGATAATTCAACAAGGACGTATCTCGGCCGTAAAGCCAAGCTTAATTTCCTGACATCAAATGAGGGTAATCTAGAACATCCTAATAAAATTCATGAGAATCTTCATCATGAGCTCAATTTTAAACTCACCCTTGATCCTCAAGGGAGCATGTGAAGCTGTCTGCATTTGTTATCAAGTATCCCATGCATCACAGTTAATAAAATTAATAGTTTAATTCCCTTTTAGATTTTTGTAACGACAAATAATAATACTGAGATCTTTTCTAATTTCTCATGAGGATAGAAGTAATGTTATATTAATTTAGAAACTTAATTATGTCTACTTCGTTGTATTTTTTTTTTTCTTTCTTTTATAAGAATCTCAGTTTGATGAAGAGGCCAAAGGGGAAGTACAGAACTGATATTACATGTCACGATCGGAGCCTACACCCTTGACGTGGCCGGCACTTGAGAAACATTGCTGATCCCCAAGCGAACCCTCATCCTAGCTGACTACATGTGGAAAACTAACTCAAGCAAACACAAGCATCGAAACTAAAAAATTATTTAAAAACAACTTATTAATTCTTAAAATTTATCTGAAAATATTGAGTATTAAACATAAAGTTTTAAATAAAATATATGAAACTCAATACTGTGAGACTGACCAAGAATGTCTATCTATGAAGCGTCTAGTGTATAAATATAGGTTTTGGAAAAAGACCCACAACACCTCTAAGCGTTACCACTAACAAATAATAAAATAAGAGTCCTCCGAAAGCAAGGAAGCCTTACCAAAAACTGATAAGCGGATGATGCTATCTCAATGGATCTCCTGTTGATGATCCTATGTACCTGAATCTTTACGATGAAATGATGCAGTTTAAATGACATCAGTACATTGAATTTACGAGTATGTAATAGGTCTAAATATCACGAATAACTGAACTGAAAGTAACTCAACTTAAATATAGTATAAATCATGATGAAAATTATTTAAGCTCTTATTGTAGGAATGCAATAATAGGAAATACTAAACTAAAATGTATATATAAAAATATACTTTACTTTACTGGGTAGTTTCTCTAACCGACAACCATCACTATGAGCCTCATAATGATAAAATGTCACGACCCAAGGGTACTCCCTAGGTGTAACAAGGCACATAGACCCCGAGAGGCACTATGTAAGCCACTTAGCATATCATAACATAAGTAAAGAACAATAAAGAGTAAAAACACTATGTCAGTCTTAAAAGGTTTCATCAAAAGCATAGCGGAAGTCTAAACTTGTCTCAATTAGCCATCTATTACAATCGAAGTCTCAAATAGGGTCACAACCCTTACAACATTGTTCTCAAATGAAAGTACAAGAAAAGAAACTAGAAAATCATCATCCGTCCTCGAACTTTGAGAACTCACCAAAACGCAAGGAGAATAGTCGATCCAAGCTTTAACCAAGAAGGAAATCACCTCAAGAACCGGTCCTACACTTATGTAAAAATGTTAAAAAAATATGAGTTAGTACAAAAATGCACTAAGTATGATAGTCATGCATAAAAATCCTTGAAATCATGCTAAAAAGGGAAATTTTAGTTTAATGCATTCCATTTGCTAAGTTAAAGCATCATTTGGAAGATAATGAAAAAGCATAAGTCATAAACATAAACTACTCCTAAATCATCATGTCATAAGAGAAACATACCATAAATACCCTTAAAGCATACTTGTGCAATGCATAGATAAGATCCCATAATCCCACCAATACTAAGTAAAGATTCTTGAGTAACTATAGTTCAAAATTCAACTTCTTATTCATATTAACATAATAGGGAATAGCCTTAACCGCTATAGACCATGTGAGCAAATCATGGAATCTGGTGTCTACCCCACACCGAAAAGTGGTTGTCCTACTTGCCTAAGGTAGAACCATATTCTTAGCTTAGGTGGATCCACTAGCTAAAGACCTATGTGGGCACATAATTTTTGGGATAAGGAAATTTCTTCTAGAATCCAGAATTCAACTATGGTAGAAGGTTTCCATCTCATGAGATACATACTTTGGGAACCCGGACTCAACTAAGGTAGAAGGAACCCATTTGGAAAGCCAGACTCAACTAAGGTAAAAGCTTCCATCTCATATTCATATGAACTCGGTGCTAACCATTGGTTCCTATAGATTACGTATTACGTCTTAACTTAAGATCATATGCTTGGAAGAATGACTTGACACTCAATCCAACATAATCATACTATAGCTCCTAGATTCAATAGGTGAGACTAGTCTTCCAACCTTAGAATCACTACATGTGAAAAACCTTTCACATCATATCATATTCATAAATAAGTGTGTACAAGAGGATAACTTCCAACATCACAACCACTAGATCATAATCATATTCACTTTACTCTCAAAGTGCTCATAAGCATATATACAATTCTCATAATCATGCATAATTCATATACTTTGCCCTTCAAGGATAATAGATCATAATTCATCAACAAATCTAGAATTACTACATTATACATGGATAATAACATAATTCAAGTGATTCAAGTACTTACATGCATAATTCAATCATATTCTACTTGCATCAATCAATACCCACACTTTGAGATCCAAATTGGGAAAATAGAGGAATTCATGGATTTTTGGGAAAATTCATCTTTAAAAGAGTAGATAATCATCTAATTGATCATAATATAGAGAAATTAAACCATTAGAATCGTTTTTAAAGTGAATTCATGACATGGAGTAAAACCCTAGCTTTTTGGGGAAATTGCAAGTTTTGAAATTGATTTTGGAGGGACTCCATGGATGATAATTATCCATGGATGAAGGACTACCATACCTTTATTAAGAACTACCATGAATTTGAGGAGAAAAGATGGATCCTTGAAACCTAGCTTCACCTTTCTTCTTCTTCTTCTTCTTCTTCCTTGGAGTTCTAGAGAGAAGATTTTGGAGAGGTTTTGATTTGATTTGGGGATTTAGAAATTATGATTTAGATGGGTTATTTTAGGTGCCTAAAATATTTATATAGTTGTTTAAAAATATCCTAAAACTACATCACTTAATAATTTATTAAAAAGGAAAACCCCAAAACACCCCTAAGTCTAACTGCCAAAAGGCAGTTTCCAGTTGTGACCCACGACCCCCTCACCTACGGACTGTGGTTGGACCCACGGCCCATGCTGGTGAAGCGTGGGTCGGGGTTCTGGGAGTTTCAAAATAGGGGAAGCAAGGGCCTTGAACCACGACCCCTTCCCACGGGACGTGGGTCCATCCACGGTTCATGGGATGCCCTTCGTGGGAGGCTGCTTCTTGACAGCTTTTTGGGCAGCCCTAGGGTCCTCCTCAAGAACCCTTGGTTGGTCCTTGGGGAGTCGTACCTTGACGTTTAACCCCTAAACCCTTTGTTCTAAGTTCGAGAAGCAAGTTTTACGATTCTAACACTAAAGACAAGCTCTAGTTAGTCTACTAGTCTTACGTTAGGCTCTAGCTTAGTCTACAAGTTTTTCAGAGTATTACAATATCTCTTCCTTGGGAACATTCGTCCTCTAATGACGATCTAGACACCTTACGGGAGTAAAGACTCAAGACTAGCAGCCCATCATGCATGAAACATCAAATAATGCAAAATTCTAAGGAGGAAACGTCAACTCCATCTCAAAACATAGTCAATGCAATACAAGGAAGTAGGAACTACATCTAACAACCCAATATGCATGAATATCAATATTTCATATATTCATAGGAGGAACTACCGTCTCCAACTAAAATAATGCTCAACACTACATCATGGAGCCAATATGCAATTACTCTCAAAAGCATACTAAAGCATGTTCATCAACTCATCTCATGAAGTCAAATATGCAACTCATACTAAATGCCCGACAACATGAGGAATACATAAATCATGAAAACTCATTTTTTTCTTACTAAACATGAATTACATCAAGAACATGCATATCATAAGGAAGTCATGGAAAAGCACATATAACACACAAAACTCAAAAATACTAAAATTCAAGAGGAACTACTTACCTCAAGCTTGAATAGGAGAAGAGGGAAAGATATGAGGGTATCGGGACTTCATATCGGCCTCAGCCTCCCAAGTAGCACCCTCAACTAGATGATTTCTCCATAAAACTTTTACGGAAGCTATTTCCTTATTTCTCAACCTCTTAACTTGCCGGTCTAGGATTTCTACCGGAACTTCCTCATATGAGAGACTGTCATCAACTCCCAAACCTTCTAAAGGGATAATGGATGCCGGATCTCCAAAACACTTCTTAAGCATGGAAACATGAAATACCGGATGAACCAGAGCTAACTCATTTGGCAAGTCTAACTCATAGGCAACTTTCCCAATATGCTTCAAAATTTGATATGGGCCCACATACCGGGGACTAAGTTTCCCTTTCTTTCCAAACATCATCTCACCTTTCATAGGTGAGCTTTTCAATTAGACCCAGTCATTCAATTCAAATTCTACATCCCTTCTTCTAACATCGGCATAAGACTTTTGTCTACTTTGAGCCATTCTCAACCTCTCTGTAATGAGTCGGACCTTCTCAATAGCTTCATAAACCAATTCGGGACCAATAAGAGAAATTTCACCAACCACAAACCAACCAGCCAGGGACCTACATCTCCAACCATACAAGGCTTCAAAATGAGCCATAACAATACTTGAGTGGTAGCTATTATTGTAGGCAAACTCTATTAATGGCAAGTGGTCATCCCAATTACCCTTGAAGTCTATAACACATGACCTCAACATATCCTCTAGTGTTTGAATGGTACGATCCGCTTGGTCATCGGTTATGGGATGAAAAGTCATTCTAAGCTTAACCTTAGTACCAAACCCTTTTTGGAATGACTTTCAAAAGTGTGAAGTAAATTGACTACCCCGATCCGAAATAATAGATAAAGGAACCCCATGCAACTTCACTATCTCTCTTATATAAAACTTGGCATAGTCTTCCGCCGAAAAAGAAACCTTGATGGGAATGAACTGGGCTGATTTTGTCATCCTATCTATAATGACCCAAATAGTATCATGTTGCCTTCCGGTGCGAGGCAAACCCACAATAAAATCCATATTAATCTCTTCCCACTTCCAAGTGGGAATTGGTATATCTTGCAATGAGCCTCCCGGACTTTGATGCTCAACCCTAACTTGTTGACAATTTGGACATTTGGCTACAAAGCCCGCAATATCTCACTTCATGCCATTCCACCAATAGACTTCCCGTAGGTCACGGTACATCTTGGTGGCTCCCGGATGAATAGAACACCGAGAACTATGAGCTTCTTCTAGAATTTGCTCCCTCAAACGATTAACATCCGGAACACATAACCGACCTTGGTACCTAAGCACCCCATCTCCCTCTTGGGAGAAAGCCTCAGTGGACTTTTTGAGTACCGACTCTTTCAACTCAACTAGTATAGGATTAAGGTCTTTATTATACTTTACATCCATCACAAATGATGATTCGGACGCAATATGGACCATGACACCACCCTTGGTGGAATCCACGAGTTGAACATCTAGCCGAGCCAACCTATGCACATCACAAACCAATTCTTTCTTTTCATCTTCTACATGAGCCACACTACCCATGGACAATCTACTAAGAGAATCCACTACCACAATAGCTTTGCCGGGGTGATAAAGGACACTCATGTCATAGTTCTTCAAAAGTTCTAACCACCTTATTTGTCGGAGGTTCAAGTCCTTTTGACTAAACACATATTGAAGACTCTTGTGGTCGGTAAACAAATCAACATGCACCCCATATAGATAATGCCTCTAAATTTTCAAGGCAAAAACAACCACCGCTAATTCAAGGTCGTGGGTCAGATAATTCTTCTCATGAACTTTAAGTTTCCTTGAAGCATAAGCAATCATCTTACCATGTTGCATAAGTACAGAACCCAACCAAACTCTAGAGGCATCACAATATACTACGAAACCATCTGTACCCTCTGGTAAGGTCAACACCGGAGTGGAAGTAAGTGTGTCTTTCAATTCTTGAAAACTCTTCTCACAAGCTTTCGACCACACAAACTTAGCCTTTTTTTGAGTCGAAGCCTTTAACGGAGAAGCAATTGAGGAAAACCCCTCAACAAACCTCCTATAGTAACCGGCCAAACCCAAGAAACTTCTAATGTCAGAAGGAGATAGAGGTCTAGGCCAACTCTTGACCGCATCCATCTTCTTAGGATCTACCTCTATACCCCTACTGGACACAATGTGACCAAGGAATGCTACGGACCTTCACCAACACTCGCACTTGCTAAACTTCGTGAAAAGTTTATGGTCCTTTAGGACTTGCAATACTATTCTCAAATGGTCCACATGATCATTTTCACTCCTTGAATAGATCAAAATATCATCGATGAACACTATCACAAACAGATCAAGGTATTGTCGGAATACCCTATTTATTAAGTCCATAAATGCCACCGGGGCATTAGTCAACCCAAATGACATAACCAAGAACTCATAGTGACCATACCTTGTTTGGAAAGCCATCTTGGGAATATCAACCCCTCTCACCCTCAATTGGTGATAACTAGAACGAAGATCAATCTTGAAGAAATAACTAGCCCCTTGAAGTTGGTCAAACAAGTCATCTATCCTTGGAAGAGGATATTTATTCTTGATGGTCACTTTATTCAATTGACGATAATCAATGCACATTCTAAGAGGCCTATCCTTCTTTCTAACAAATAACACCGGAGCACCCCATGGAGATATACTCGGTTGAATAAAACCCTTGTCTAGATCCTTTAGTTGATCTTTCAACTCCTTTAACTCCGCCGGAGCCATTCTATAAGGAGGAATAGAGATAGGTTGAGTATCCGAAAAAAGGTCAATACCAAAATCTATTTCCCACTAGGGAGGAATACCGGGCAAATCATCGGGAAAGACTTCTGGGAACTCATTCACTACCGGAACTGACTCTAAAGAAGGGGTTTCAGATTCAACATCCCTCACCCTACAAGATGGTAAATACATCCTTTGGAGATCATCTTCCTAGCTTTAAGGCAAGAGACAAATTGACCTCTAGGGATAGAATTTCCCCTCGTCCATTCTAAGATAGGCTCATTTGGAAATTGGAACCTAACCACCCGAGTCCTACAATCAATAGAGGCATAACATGCATGCAACCAATCCATGCCCAAAATCACATCAAAGTCTAACATGTCTAGCTCCACCAAATCTACCAAGGTAACTCTATAGGACAAGGAAATGGGACAACTTCTATAAACCCTTTTTTCCACTACCGAGTCACCAACTAGAGTAGAGACCAAAAAAGGTTCTACTAACACTTCGGGGAGTATTTCAAACTTCATGGCTACAAAAGGTGTCACAAAGGATAAAGTAGCACCGGGATCTAATAAGGTATATACATCAATAGAAAAGGCTTTTAACATACCGGTCACAACCCGGGGAGCTCTCTTGATCACCTCAGGATTGAAGAGCATAAAAGTGGTTTTTCTTTTGAGCATTGGAGTTTGAACGACTTGGAGGAGCTTGCTTATCTTCTCTCCCCTTAACCTTGAGCATTGGATAATCTCTCATCTTGTGGCCACTCTTTTCACAACCATAGCATCCATCCGAGCCAACTAGGCATTTTCCATCATGCTTTCTACCACATTTTGAACAAGTAAGCCTAGCAACATAAGAACCACCACTATTACCTCCTTGAGGTTTAGGGTTAGACACCCTATCATTGTTGACCCTTGGATCACTAGAGGATCCTTGGTTGGAGAACCTTTGTTTGAACCTTTGCCGACCTTGTCCATCGGACTTAGCATTGGAGAAATTCCCATCACCAGTTCTAGCTCTCTTCACCAATTTATTCTTGTCTTGGAGTTTCTCATCCTCCATTTGTTGGGCATACACCATAAGACGTGAGATATCCATATCACCATGAAGCATTGCCAAACGACAGTCTTTTCTAACCAAACTAGACACACCCATCAAATACCTACTCATCATGTCCCTAGAATCCACCACCAAAGCCGGAGCATACTTGGACAATTCGGTAAACTTTAGAGAATACTGTTGACCACTCATACCTCCTTGACGAAGGTTAATGAACTCTTCCACCTTAGCTTCCCTCAACTCTCGGGGAAAGAATCTATCAAGAAATACCGATTTGAACACTTCCCACTCTATGGGACCCGCTCCTACCGGCCTATTGTTCTTCAATTAAGTATACCATATTTGAGCAACTTTCTTCAATTGGTAAGCGGCTAGCTCCTCTTTATCCACCGAATTCACTCCCATAGTATCAATTATCTTGTAGACCTCTTCCATAAATTCTTAAGGATCCTGTCCCACTTTGGAACCATGAAACTCGGAAGGGTTCATTCTTGCAAAATCCCTCAATCTAGAAGCCGCGGAACTCACATTAGTGATCATAGGATCAATCACCTCTCTATTGGCTTGAGTTGTAACAACTTGAGCCAATAATTGGATAGTAGATCTAAACTCCACATGGGTCACATTCTCCACCACGGGATCAACCGGAGCTTGATTAGCTTGATTAGCTTGAGGAGGAACTCCTTCATTCACATGCTCATCTCCCATCCTTCTAGCATTAGCTCTTCGTGTATTCATTTCCTGAAGACATAAGAGAAGGATTAGAAGGAAGACCTTATAGAGTTAAAGTCTATCGCACGACTCAAGAGTAATGAAAGAATTAAAATTTCCTAAACATCTTATAGCCTCTCATTCATAAATATGGCGCGCTTCACACTCATGAACAAGAATCTACTAGATGTGGCTTATGAGACATCATCCTAAAATGATTCTAAACCTTTTTCTCTGATTACAAAGTTTGTCACGACCTAAGGGTACCCCCTAGGTGTAACAAGTCACATAGACCCCGAGAGGCACTATGTAAGCCACTTAGCATATCATAACATAAGTAAAGAACAATAAAGAGTAAAAACACTTTGTCAGTCTTAAAAGTTTTTATCAAAAGCATAGCGGAAGTATAGACTTGTCTCAATTAGCCATCTATTACAATCAAAGTCTCAAATAGGGTCAAAGCCCTTACAACATTCTTCTCAAATGAAAGTACAAGAAAAGAAATCACCTCAAGAACCGGACCCTACACTTATGTAAAAATGTAAAAAAATATAGGTTAGTACAAAAATGCACTAAGTATGATAGTCATGCATAAAAACCCTTGAAATCATGTTAAAAAGGGACATTTTAGTTCAATGCATGCCATTTGCTAAGTTAAAGCATCATTTGGAAGATAATGGAAAATCATAAGTCATAAACATAAACAACTCATAAATCATCATGTCATAAGAGAAACATACCATAAATACCCTTAAAGAATACTTGTGCAATGCATAGATAAGATCCCATAATCCCACTCATACTAAGTAAAGCTTCTTGAGTAACTATAGTTCATAATTCAACTTCTTATTCATATTACCATAATAGGGAATAGCCTTAACCGACATGGACCATGTGAGCTGATCATTGAATCTGGTGTCTACCCCACACCGAAAAGAGGTTGTCCTACTTGCCTAAGGTAGAACCATACTCTTAGCTTAGGTGGAGTCACTAGATAAAGAACTATGTGGGCACATAGTTTATGGGATAAGAAAATTGCTTCTAGAAACCCGGACTCAATTATGGTAGAAAGTTTCCATTTAATGAGATACATACTTTGGGAACCCGGACTCAACTAAGGTAGAAGAAACCAATTTGGAAAGCCGGACTCAACTAAGGTAAAAGCTTCCATCTCATATTCATATCCACTCGGTGCTAAGCATTTATTCCCATAGATTACATATTATGTCTTGACTGAAGTTCATATTCTTGGAAGAATGCCTTGACACTCAATCTAACATAATCATACTATAGTTCCTAGATTCAGTAGGTGAGACTATGTTTCCAACCTTAGAATTACTACATATGACAAACCTTTCACATCATATCATATTCATACATAAGTGTGTACATGAGGATAACTTCCATCAACACAACAACTAGATCATAATCATATTCACTTTACTCTAAAAGTGCCCATAAGCATATATACAATTCTTATAATCATGCATAATTTATATACTTTGCCCTTCAAGGATCATAGAACATAATTAATCAACACATATATAATTACTACATTAGACATGGAGAATAACATAATTCAAGTGATTCAAGTACTTACATGCATAATTCAATCATATTATACTTGCATCGATTAATACCCACACTTTGAGATCTAAATTGGGAAAATAGGGGAGTTCATGGTTTCTTGGGGGAATTCATCTTAAAAATAGTAGATAATCATCAAATTGATCATAATATAGAGCAATTAAACCATTAGAATAGTTTTTAAAGTGAATCCATGAGTTGGAGTAAAACCCTAGCTTTTTGGGGAAATTGCAAGTTTTGAAATTGATTTTGGAGGGACTCCATGGATGATCAGTATCCATGAATAAAGGACTACCATACCTTAATGAAGAACTACCATGAATTTGAGGATAAAAGATGGATCCTTCAACCTTAGCTTCACATCTCTTCTTCTTCTTCCTTGGAGTTCTAGAGAGAAAATTTTGGAGAGGTTTTGATTTGATTTGGGGATTTAGAAATTATGATTTAGATGGGTTAGTTTAGGTGCCTAAAATATGTATATTTTTTTTTTAAAATAGCCTAAAATGACATCACTTAATAATTAATTCAAAAGGAAAACCCCAAAACACCCCTAAGTTTAACTGCCAAAAGGCAGTTTCCAGGTGTGACCCATGACCCCTCACCTACAGACCGTGGTTGGACCCACGGCCCGTGCTGGTGAACCATGGTTCGGGGTTCTAGGAGTTGCAAAATAGGGGAAGCAAGGGCCTTGACCCACTACCCCTTCCCACGGGGCATGGGTCGATCCATTGTTCATGGATGCCCTTCGTGGGAGGCTGCTTCTTAACAGCTTTTTGGGCAGTCCTAGGGTCCTCCTCAAGGACCCTTGGTTGGTCCTTGGGGTGTCGTACCTTTACGTTTAACCCCTAAACCCTTTAAGTTCGAGAAGCAAGTTTTACGATTCTAACACTCACGACAAGCTCTAGTTAGTCTAATAGTCTTACATTAGGCTCCAGCTTAATCAACTAGTTTTCCGGAGTGTTACATACAACGTCTTACCCATGTTGCGAGAGACGCCTTATACCTTGCCGGAATATAAGATGCAACTTTACTGTTGGATCCACTAAAAAGCCTTCTTTAGGTAGGTGAGGAGTCGCCCGTCATGCGCTACAATCCTATCTACGTTGGCTACGTAGTTTATGGAGTTTGAGTTAACTTAACTCTTACCCCAAATCTGTGCTAAATACTACTCACAAAATATAACTGTATGCTCATATAAAAGTACTTTCTGGATTGGGATAATTTCTCAAAAGGCCTCTTTAAGAGGTAACTGAAGCTATATTAAATCTTTCGGAAATACTCTGAAACTCTTTGTACTTTTCTGAAGATAGTGCTCTTCTTTTCAATTAAAAAAATGATACATTCGGAACCATTAAAGTTTCGTTAAAACTCTTGAAATAACTTGTATTTAGGTTCTAATCATGAAAACTATATGTGAAATCATATTCTGATCTTTTCATTAATAACTCGAGAAGTCATATTGCATAAACATTTATGTCATATCTAGATATTATACAACTTAAATATTGATGGCATTCTCAACTTTTATACTAATCATAAGTCGTAATTCTTTTCTCAATGTGAAAATAGTAATTTTTGAACCATTTGTGATCGCTTAAACTCTTCTCAAAAGATACTTTAAAATACTCTTTGACTAGCTTTAAAATTCCAAAATCAATGCATGAAAATAAATGCACAAAGTTTTTCAACAAAATATCATCAACTAAGGTTCATGTGAAATAAAAGCATGAATAACAACCCAATAATTATGCATAATATAGTGCAACTCATAATCAAGAATTTAGAATTCGAAATCAATAACTTATCTCATATCAAGAATTTAGAACTAAGAATCAATAACTTAACTTATATCAAGAATTTTTGAAACTAAGGATATAAACCTAGATTATTCTTTTACCGAACTCATTCCATCACTATGAATAACCTTACATACCTTATACGCTCCAAATTGTTGAGAATAGTGAGATCTTTTGATGAAAAGATTACAAGAAATTTTTTCTTGAACCTGGAGATGAGTTCTTGAGGAGCTTTCTTGAAATCTATGAATTTCATGAGTAGGAATTATTAATTCGCGTTAAGATAATGGAATTATGAAGTTCTATTTTCAAATCTTACCTTTTATGATGAATGAACCTTGGAGGAAGTTATTTTCTTGATAACTTTTCTTTCTAGAGTAAATTTATGAACTAGGGAGGTGAACTATGGATTTGGATGTTTTTAAAAGACACTGACGCGGAAAACACATCATGTGCGCAGCCAACCGTACAGGAAGGCAATAGATGATGCCTCACCGCGTGCCCGCGGGAAAACACCTCGGCCGCGCGGTCGGCGCCAGGCAAGATAATGTCTAGTAAAATCGGCATAAATTTTTACTGTGAAATCCAATTGATGCAAACTTGGTGTCATTGGAAAGAAGACTAATAGACCTTTAATTTGAGAGGTGAAGGGCCACGTAAACCTTCATATTCTAGGAGATATGGCTATTTGAAGTTGACCCCTGCATAAAAAAATGCGAAAAACTTAGCCGGTAGAAAGACTACGAATATGACTTAGTGTTAGAGGTCCCTTATGAGCGTAATAACTTCTGATACCCTTTCTAGACTTGGTAAAGAACCTAAAAACACATGATCAAATTGTACCTCACCCAGTTCAAGCTCATATACTTACGACAAATGATTCGGATTTGCAAAGTAAATTTTTGGGGTTTTACATTACAAACCTCACCCAAAAGGTATGTGTCTGGCTTGGGACCTTTGATATGAAAGAAGAAGCAACAAGGGCTTACAATAAGGCGGCGATGATGTATCGTGACCCTAAAGCTAATCTTTATTTCCCGACATCAAATAAGGATAACCTAGAAAATCATAATTAAATGACGAGAATCTCCATCATGAGTTCAATCTTGAACTTACCCTTGATCCGCTAGGGAGCAAGTGAAACTATCCACATTAGTGATCAAGTATCATAGTTATTAGAAGAAATAGTTTAATTTTCCTTTTTAGATTTTTTTAAGGTAAAATAAGGAGTAATACATAAATCCTTTCTCATTTCTCGTGATGATAGAAGTAATGTTATATTAATTTAGAAGTTGTTAGAAATCCATTGAATTGTGGATTTTCCATTTGATTTATTCAAATATTAATTGAATTCATGTATGTATACTTCCAAGGTGATAAGAAACTTTTGGATAACTATGTATCTACTAGTTTTGTGACCTTTGAGAGTGATATCTCAACACTATAAATAGAAATATGATTCACCATTTGGATGACACACTTGAATAGAAGAAAAGTCTTCTCCTTCATCTACTTATCTTGTCTTCTTATCATTTTCTAATATTATTATGAGCTTATATTTTATAACACGTTATCAGCACGAATGTTCTACCATGGAGAATTAATCTTAAGGCGCTTCTTATATGCCACAAGAGAAGGGCATACGGTAAGAATGAGGTTGGTGGCACAAGGCCATGTCACAGAACCTTCCAAATATGTCTTAAGTTTTTTTTTTATTGTTTTTCATAACTTATTCATATGATGCAGGATAGTAGCATATATTGCTTTATCTATTATAAAAATGATTTTACGCAATTATAAATTTGTATATATTGCTTTAAGTTGAGTATCTTATATTAAAACATATAATTTACAAATTATATTACATATATATGTTCTTCATATATGTATATTTTAAGGACTTGGGTGAGTCTTAAAGCACTTTAGACAGTGATGTTAATGATTAAGGGTAATATGATGAATTCAAGTTTCATCGCACTAAGAGAGTAAGACATCAATTTGAGTTTTGATGCACAATGATGATAAGGTATTGGGTTTGAGTCTCATAGAATTATGGCCTAATGCACCTTATATGCATAAGACATTGAGTTTGAGTCTCAATGCACCATAGTGATGATTAAATGATGACTAAGGCAAAAATTATATATTTTTTATGACAAGTCTTGAAATTCATCTCATTCAATTTGCTCCATTCCTAGAAAAGATTGATGTAGCAATGTATGATAACTTTGAAATCCACCAATTGATTTGCTTCATTCTATCGTATGAATGTGGTACCCGTGAATAATCAGTCTTAAAGACGATAAATGATTGAATGTATGAATAAGGGTGTGAAGGGACATAATTATAATAGTCATCATTATAAAAGGAAGAATAATATAAGTTCTCCAAATAGTCCTTCAAACTGTGAAAATAATTTTATCATCAAAATGGTATGAAAGGTCATTGTACACGCGGTTATCATTCAACCTTATTTGATAAGTTTATAAATCCTCCATCAAAAGAAAGAATATAAAGTGATGGTGCACTTTATCTTTGAAAGTGATGTTGAGGTGGGTCATGTAAATATGTCAAATATAAAGGCATGACATGTATAAATGGTTATGGTCAACTTATGAAGAGATTGTGACTTGTAATAAGTATCGTGAATGTGTGCCCATTCTTGAACGTGAATGTGGCAAAGTATGAAGAAAAAAAATATGATTAAGAACATATTTATGTATGATTGAAAATATGTCACAACTCACCTCTACGGGAGGTTTGAGAGAAATAAATTATACGTCATAAATATTATGGAATGTTTATTGTGAACTGCCGAAAGGTCAAAAGAAAGAAGTAGTTCTTTCCTATAAGGTTGTGGCCATGACCAAAATAATATTTTTGTGTGGCAATAAAAAATTGTCATTGATTGTGTACCTATGGTACGGCAAAAGTAAAGCAAGAAACATATCTTGCTTGTAATAATTTTGACCATGACAATAATAATAATATAATTTTCTCATTGAAGGAGACGTTCACCATACGGATGATGTCATGGAATATGTGATAGTGCACAAAATTAAATATAAGCTCTAACAAGTTGTGTTATTATCAGAGGAATAATATTGGGATTGTAGTAAGTTTCGATAGAAACTTTTTAAGTTTCGGATGAATTGAAAAGAGAAATTATTATATTTAGACTGTAATTTATGAAAAGATTTAGTATCTTCAGATTACTACAAATGAAGAGGGTTATAAATATTTATGTAAAAGACTACCCATTTTGTTCCTCTTGTTTGTTGCACAAAAAATATGGGCATGTTGATGGAATCACATGCAAAAGTAAACTATAAGTGTACTGAAATAAATACCAATTGGCATAACCAATTGACCATTTCGGTTCAAATGTGATATAAATGTTGAAGAAATAAAAGCTTCTTCAAGAATTCTAATGTGTTGCTTGTTCTCATGATAAAATTATCATTGTACCAGCTAAGGTTGGGATTGTATTCCCTGAAATTATTTGGAACATATGAAAAGGTGAATATGGGCCCGTTTACCTGCCATGTGAACCGTCTGCAATTATATGATTTTGATAATCACATTTATGTCATGGTCACATGTGCGTTTATTATCAACTTGCAAATTAATTTTTGTAAGGTTATTTGCTCGAATTACTAAATTAAATCATAGTTTCAAATTATAAAATTATGTTGATAATGCTGGTTGGTTTAGCAGAAATTTGATGCTTCCAATTATAACTAAATCAATGGTTACGAGAATAAATCTCCCAAAAGAAATTTGGTATGAGATGAATTTTTTTAACATGTAGCAACACTTGTACCATCAAGCCAACAAATGTTCCCTATCAAATTTGTTAAGGGTCAGAAACTAAATAATTTTCATCTAAATCATTGAATGTGCGGTTATGATTTAATTACTCCACCACGCACAGAGATGAATTCGCAAATGATGTTGAGATGAATGTTAGAGTTTCTATCATTAGGGAAAGGGATGATTGATAGCTAAAAATTATAGTGAGGTGAATTATGAATTATCTAGATCCTCGTTAAAATGTGAATTTGAAGTTCAAAGGATAATTCATTTGCATAATCTTGCAAATATGTTGCCAGATGAATTTACTGACCTTACGTTATAATTCAACCGCAAATACTCCAATGAAAACTCCGTGAAGGACAATGTCTATGATATACCTGAAGCGTGGTAAACCAATTGATTCCAAATATAAAATTTATGTGGGAAGGAGAGGAGCAAATGATCAAGATTGACATGATAATGAGGCAGGAGCTTTAAAGGAGCACGGCGACATAACACTTCATTAAACCTTGACAAACGTCCAGGTACCTGAAATGATGAAAAATAACAAAATCTCGATAAGTTATGTCATATTAAAATTGATATTAAATAACAGTCGATGGTATTTTTGATATAAAGTAGTGCTCAATGATATAGATCGATATGAGGATCTTGAATTCAAATTTCTCATATAGTGTGGATAGATAAATGATTGGTCAAATAAAATGCATAGTTAAAGTATATTTTGTTTCACTTAGAAAAGTGACGTTTTGGATTGATAGTCCATAAATAAAGGTATAATGTCAGTGGGATACAAATAAATTATTATGCAATAGTATAACAGTAAGATATTAAGTTTGGTTTGTGCCTTGGGGCATAAAGGTTTTTCGCAGAAGTCGTGGCATTATTGGAGATGTTTTCTCCTATGGTGGATGCAATGAGGTTTGTTTTGATCTGGCAACATATGAAAAACTTGAATGCATATAATGAATAATTGTCATGTCTAGCTAGACAATTAAGGTTATATAGAAATCGTTGAAGCATTCAAGGTATCGGAAGCATATAATGGTTTGAAAGAAACTTTTTCAATAAATCTTTGAGAATCCTTATGTGGATTGAAATAATCAAGGAAGAAACGGTAAAAAAAATACCCTATTTGTCCTCTCAATTTTTACAACAAGGTAAAAATCTGAATCTATTATAATAGTTGTGTATGTTGATGACTTTAACATTATTAGCACTCTTAAAGATCTTTCAAAAGTTGTTAAGTGTTTGAAAATGCAATCTAAAATGAAAAGATTTTGATAAGACATATTTTTTTCTTGGCTTATAGATTTAGATTTTCTTGAATGAAATATTTGTCCATCAATCAACATATGCAGAGAGTTTTGATGGTATTTTATATGGATAAATCATATTCATTGAGTACCCCCAATGATTATGAGATTGCTTGACATAAATAAAGATTAATTTTGATCTTAAGAGAAGGATGGAGAGCTTCTTGGTGATGAAACGCCATATATTAGTGGAATCGGGGAACTAATACACCTTGCTAACGATACTCGACCAAATATCAGTTTTGCAGTAAGTTTACTGACAAGATTCAGTTCCTCCCAAACAAAAAAGACATTGGAATGGTGTTAAGCAAATACTTGAATATCTTCGGGGGACCATATATATGGGTTTATTCTATTCCTATGAATCCAAGTCAGAACTGATTAGTTACGCATATGTAGAATATTTATCTAATCCGCATAAAACTCAATCTCAAAGTATCTTAGCCGTTTCATGAAAAGTAAGTTTTCAAGAATGAGTAATGTGATAAAAGGGGCATAACTATACATTTTGTCTCGTCTTATGTGAAAGTTTTTGGAGTATGTGAGTCAAAATATTTAATTTGACTACGAGGTCGGTTATAGATTCTTCAAATTTTAAAGATAAAAATTACATTTGAGAACTACTATTAATTTTCTTCGTCCCAATTTATATGACATTGAATTTGGTTGTGAGAGTCAATTAAAAAAGGATTTGATTGTAATTTATTCACATGACTCTTAAATATTTTAAATTAGCAATCATTATTACATATAGATTGTATGTCCTGATTCATAATAAAAAAAGTTTGGCCTTTAAAATATTGATATAAAAAATCATAATGAACTTCTGATTAATAAAAATATTTTTTGGTAAGCAAATCTAGTGGAAGAGAATTTCTCAATTCAAAATTCATGTAATCTTGCTTTTAGGTAATTAGTTAGAGTAATTACTATATTAGTCAATCATTCAATGATTATTTTTCCAATTGAATTTTTGGATGTTATTTAAAATGACTATTGATAGATTGTCACGCCATGCTTGCATTATTATATTTGGTTTCTTTGGACTATTGTAATTGATATGCAAAAAATGTAGCTAAAATGTAAACTATAACCATATCAATTCAAAATTATTTATGTTAACTAAATTATGCATTTTTAAAGAAATTTTGTTGTTGTGGGTATTAGGAACTCTGATTCAACTAAAAATTATTTTATCATGTATGTAATTGACAAGTTGTAACAACCCGCCATAGAAAGAACTAGAATTAGAAAGAAACTATTTTGGAAAGAATAAATTTGAAATTTTTTAGCCAGTTATGCTAAGTATAAGTTTTGAGTCAACTTCAAATAACCATAACTTTCAGAACAGGATGAGTTAGGTGGCATATAAGATATCAAATGAAAGGTCTTGGAATCCTCTTTCCAAAGCCACCAAATTTTCTAATTTTTGAGCTCGTATGAGGGAGATACGCCCGTTTGAAGTCGGGCTGTCCAGTTAAGGAAAGTTACCCGAATTTAACAGGGGTATTTTGGTATTTTCCTTTCCCAATCAAGTTAATTCGTTTATAGTAATTAATTAGGGATCTAAACTGATTTGTTTCAGTTTACACAATCATAAATCATTGTAACACCCCGAAAACTAGTAGGCTTAACTATGACTAACTGTGTGGGGGTAACAAGGCATAGAATAGGGTAAATGCCTAAATACCAAGAAAATTGTTTAAGAAAAACATTCCTTCCCAAGCCAACTTGGGGAGGGGTAGTGAGATCGCAAAGGTGACTTGGTGATCCACCAAGTGCACCCACAGTCGCCTAGTGGACTGTCCCCATGAGCCAAGGTGCTGGAAAATTGGGCGAGTCAAGTCGGGGATCACCGTTTAGGTTGGCGCATCGCCAAGAGAACTCCCCCATCGCCTAAGCGGCCTGCCTCCTTGAGTGAGCTTCTAGAACTTTAGGGGAGCGAAGGGTCCACTTGGCGGGTCGCCAAGTGCCTTGAGCGAGCCTCAGTGTGTAGTCCTCTTAAAGTTTAGTTAGGGTCTGAAAAGTCTTTTCATAGTTTCCTTAAAGCTATACTACGTCGTTTTACCCCTAACCTAGAAACGTATATAAGCATTTTATTCTAAAATTTCCCCTAAATTAAGTCATTCTCCCTGGAATAAAAAAGAAACCCAAAGTTCCTTTCTCAAATATTTCTCTCTCTAGAACTTGAAGAAGAAGATAGTGTTTGAAGCAAGGATCAAGGTCAATCCTCTAATCCTCAATCATTTGTGGGATTGGTAATCAAGGTACGATACTTTTTCCTCAATGGATTCCTTTCATTCATGGAGTCTCTATGATTTCCCCAATTGTGAAGATGAAATCTCCAATTTGAGTTAGGGTTTCTTCAAATGTTGTGGGTATTGATGAATTTTGATCCAATTGAGTGGATTATGATTATTTATGACTGAATTGATAGTAAATAATGTTTTTAGGATGAAATTGCATGTACCCATGCCTAACTCATGTCTAGAAAGATGAAATTGATGTAAATGGGTCTTGTGCCATGAAACGATAAATTGAGGGTTTAGGTGTATGCAATCTAGGATTGATGAGATACATTAGAATTGAAGCTCATGATATGATTATGATATTGAATTTCTTGAGATTGAGCATATAGTATGACTATGAGATATAGGGCTTGAGCGTAAAGCTTATGTTCTCAATTGTTGACTATTAAGGTAATTGTTGTTGAAAGGATACTTCCCACATGAATTGCTTAATTATGAATGTAGGAAAGTGAAAGGTTTACTCACATGAATGATTCTAGGTTGAAAGGATTGCCCACCTAAAATGAATCTAGAGTAAAAGACTATATAATTGATGAGGCTAGAGTTGACCACCCTTGACCTCCATATGAGAAGGATATGAGGTGATTCCCATACTTCTTATAATTGAACAATAGGTGGTTCCCCACTTTCCTATTATGATGAATGGGCATGGAGGTGAGTACCCATAATCCTTATGAAATGATGTGGAGGCGATTACCCATGGTCTAAAAGTAAGTAAGGAAAGAGACGAATACTTATTAGCCTTTGTAAGTTAGCCAAGGAGGCGAACCCCCATGTCTTTAAAAGTAAGTATGAACTATGTGAATTATGATATAAAGAATGAATAGCTTGGGTAGTTTCTTGAGATGCCTTCCATGAGGTAAGCTTGACTAGAGGCGGATGACCCAAGTCTTGACTAAGGATGAGTAAGGTTGCTTGAGAAGTATTCCTTTCTTATTATGATGATGATGTATGTGCATTGATTATGCTTATTGTTTTTATTGACTAACCATTATGTTTATGTGGTTTATGCTAGCTATCATATTTAGTACATGTTTGTACTAACGCATATTCTTGCCTACATTCTTATCAAATATAGGGTCCGGCGACATTGACTCTCACACACGTGGCTAGGTTCATAGTTGATCAAGGAGTGAAGATTTGGTCAGTCCACATTGTATTCGAGGATGTGATCACAAGTTCCTTGTGTATCTTTCATTTTATATCTTGGACTATTGTATGGGTTGTGTCCCAAAATTTATTCATGTTGGTTAGATGGTTTGAGACTGTTGTATTAGACTTCCGCTTGTTTTTATAAAGACTTTATTTTAAGGAAAATGATTTAAATTTTTGTATCATTTCTATTACTTTATGTCATGATATGCTAAGTGACTTGTATTAGGCCTCTCAGAGTCTTATACGCCTTGTTACATCTAGGGGGTACCCCTGGGTCGTGACAAACTTGGTAATCAGAGCACAAGGTTTAGAATGGTTCTAGGATGTCTCAAACGTCTAGTAGAGTCTTGTTCCTAAGTGTGAAGCTCGCCAATTTTATGAATGAGAGGCTTATTAGATGTTTAGGAAACTTCACTTCTTCATTTCTCTAAGTCGTGCCATAGAGTTTAACTCTATAATGTCTTTTCTCCTAATCCTTACCTGATGTTATACATGAGATGACTACAAGAAGAGCTTTTGCAAGAAGGACCTAGGGAGAAGAGATTAACCAAGGAGCTCCTCCTCAAGCTGCTCAAATTCCTCAAGCTCTGGTTGTCCCTTTGGCTGACCAAGTGACCAATGCCAAATTTAGGATGACCTTTCAAGAGTTGGCTTAAGCCGTGATGGCCCAAGCCAATAGAGAGGTAGTAGTCCCTGTGAACCCAAATGTGGAAACTGTGGCGTCAAGAGTGAGGGATTTCACAAGGATGAACCCTCCCGAATTTTATGACTCCTGAGTTGAGGAAGATCATCAAGAGTTTATCGATGAGGTCTATATGATACTCGCTATCATGAGAGTGAATCCGGTAGAGAAGGCGGAATTGGCCGCTTATCAACTCAAAGGGGTTGCTTAAATTTGGTTCAACCAATGGAAAGAAGCAAGACCGGTAGAAGCGGGTCCCATAGAATGGGAAAGGTTCAAAGGTTCTTTTCTTGATAGATTCTTTCCTCTTGAGATGAGAGAGGCCAAGGTCCTTGAGTTCATTAACCTTCGGCAAGTAAATATGAGTGTGAGGGAATATGCATTGAGGTTTACTCAACTATCTAAATATGATCCTTCTATTATGGCGGATCGTAGGACCAAGATGAGTAAGTTTTTGTCGGGTGTGTCCAACTTGGTAGTCAAAGAATGCCGCACCGCTATGCTTGTACATGACATGGACATTTATCACCTTATGGTGCATGCCTAACAAATTGAGGAAGAAAAGCTCAAGGAATGATCTAGGGAAGCAAAAAGGGCAAGAACAGATGATGGTAACTTTTCATATTCTAGGTCCGGTGGACTGGGTCGTTCAAGGTTCTGTCAAAAGTTCTCCAGGCAAGGTTCCTCGAATGCTCCTCCAAGGTCTAACAATGAAACGGTGTCTAACCCTAAACCTCAAGGAGATGGTAGTAGGTCCATAATGCCTACTTGTGCTAAGTGTGGGAGAAACCATGAGGGTAAGTGTCTAGCGGGTTGCAATGGTTGCTTTGGGTGTGGTAAGACGGATAACAAGATAAGAAATTGTCCTTTTGGTTGCTAAGAATGAGGGAGATAATCGACGTAGGCCTCAACCCTATCCTTCAACTGGTTCAAGTGGTTCGGGTGCTAGTTCTCCTAAGCAAAATAGGTTTTATGGTCTTCAAACCCGAGGTGAATAAGAGGATTCTCCCGATGTGGTTACCGTTATGTTGAAAGTTTTACAACTAGATGTATATGCTTTACTTGATCCTGGTGCTACTTTGTCGTTTGTGACGCCATATGTGGCTATGAGGTTTGATGCCCTTCCGGAAGTATTGTTAGTACCTTTTTCTGTCTCTACTCCTGTTCATGATTCTGTGTTGGGTGAGAGGGTATATAGAAAGTGTCATGTCTCCTTATCCCATAGAGTTACTATTGTTGACTTGTTAGAGCTAGATATGCAAGATTTCAATGTCATACTTGGGATAGATTGGTTACATTTTTGTTATGCTTCTATCGATTGTAGGACACGTGTAGTCAAGTTTCAGTTCCTGAATGAGCTTGTCCTAGAGTGGAAGGGAGGAAGTACTATGCCGAAAGGCCGGTTCATTTCTTATCTTAAAGCTAGAAAGATGATTGCTAAGGGTTGCTTTTACCATTTAGCTAAGGTGAGGGATATGGATTCTGAAACCCCTAGTCTTGAGTCAGTCCCCATTGTTAATGTATTTTTGGAGGTATTCCCCGATGATTTACCCGGTATTCCACCCGAGCGGGAAATAGACTTTCGTATTGACCTTCTCCCAGATACGCAACCTATTTTTATTCCTCCTTATAGAATGGCTCTGGTAGAACTTAAAGAGTTGAAAGATCAATTGAAGGATTTATTGGATAAAGGCTTCATTCGACCAACTATCTCTCCATGGGGTGCTCCATTATTGTTTGTTAAGAATAAGGATGGTTCCCTCTAAATGTGTATCGATTATCGTCGGTTGAATAAGGTGACCATTAATTAAGAAGAAGTATCTTCTCCCAAGGATTGATGATTTGTTTGATCAACTCCAAGGTGTGAGTTACTTCTCTGAAATTGACCTTAGATCATGTTATCACCAATTAAGAGTAAAAGATGATGACATTTAGAAGATGACTTTTAGGACCTGATATGGTCATTATGAGTTCTTGGTGATGTCCTTTCGTTTGACTAACGCTCCGGCGGCATCTATGGACTTGATGAATAGGGTGTTTAGACAATATCTTGACATGTTTGTGATTGTCTCTCTCGATTATATTCTGATCTATTCAAGAAGTGAGAATGAACATATTGATCATTTGAGGATCGTATTGCAAATCCTTAAGGACCAACAACTTTTTCCAAAGTTTAGTAAATGTGAATTTTGGTTAAGGTCTGTAGCTTTCCTTGGTCATATTGTGTCAAGAAAAGGTATAGAGGTAGATCCTACGAAGACGGATGCAGTCAGGAGTTGACCTAGACCTTTATCACCTTTGGAAATTAGCAGTTTCTTGGGTTTGGCCGATTATTATCGACGATTTGTCGAGGGGTTTTCTTCTATTGCCTCTCCATTAACGACTTTGACTCAATAGAAGGCTAAGTTTGTATAGTTTGAATTATGTGAGAAATTTTTCCAAGAGTTAGAAGATAGACTTACTTGCGCCCTGGTTTAGACTTTACCGGAAGGTACAAATAGGTTTGTTGTTTATTGTGATGCCTCGAGAATTGGGTTGGGATGTGTGCTTATGCAAAATGGAAAGGTTAATTCTATGCTTCAAGGCAACTTAAGGCCCATGAGAAGAATTATCTGACCCACGATCTTGAATTAGCGGCGGTGATTTTTTCCTTAAAGTTATGGAGGAACTATTTGTATTGTGTCCATGTAGATGTGTTCACCGATCACAAAAGCTTGCAATACGTGTTTAGTCAAAAGGATATAAATCTTCGCCAAAGAAGGTGGCTTGAGTTATTGAAAGATTATGATATGAGTGTCCTCTATCACCCCGATAAGGCAAATGTAGTAGCGGATACTCTTAGTAGGTTGTCTATGGGTAGTGTGGCTCACATTGATGATTATAAGAAAGAATTGGTACGAGATGTACATAGATTGGCCCGTTGGGGTTTTCGGTTGATGGACTCTACCAAGGGTGGTGTTATGGTTCACAATGGTTTCGAATCATCTTTTGTGAGTGATGTGAAATCTAAACAGTGTTTAGATCCGACTTTGGTAGAATTAAAAGAAGAGGTGCTCAAGAAGTCCATAGATGCTTTCCCCCAAGGCGGAGATGGGGTACTTAGATACCAAGGTCGTTTATGCATTCCAAATGTGGATGACTTGAGGGAATAAATTTTGGCGGAAGCCCATAGTTCTCGGCATTCCATTCACCCGGGAGCCGCCACAATGTACCATGACTTGCAGGAGATCTATTGGTGGAATCGGATGAAAAGGGATATTACGGTATTTGTGGCTAAGTGTCCAAATTGCCAACAAGTGAAAGTTGAGCATCAGAAATCAGGAGACTTATCTCAAGACATAAGCATTCCTACTTCGAAGTGGGAAGACTTGAATATGGACTTTATATAGGGTTGCCACGTACTCGGCGCCAACATGATTCGATTTGGGTTATAGTAGAACGAATGATGAAATCGGCCCATTTCATTCCTGTCAAGGTTTAAAATATAGGGGAAGACTATGCTAAGTTTTATTTGAGGGAAATGGTAAGGTTTCATGGTGTGCCATTTTCTATTATCTCTGATAGAGGTACTCAGTTTACCTCTCAGTTTTGGAAATCGTTCCAAAAGGGTCTTGGCATGAAAGTAAAGCTTAGCACGACTTTTCACCCACAAACCGATGGGCAAGCGGAGCGAACAATCCAAACTTTAGAGGATATGTTGAGAGCATGTGTCATAGATTTCAAGGGATGTTGGGACGATTACTTGCCATTGATAGAGTTCACTTATAATAATAGCTACCATTCTAGTATTAGTATGGCCCCCTTTGAAGCTCTTTATGGTAGGAGGTGTAGATCTCCTATAGGGTTGTTTGAAGTGGGTGAAGTTTCCTTGATCGGACCGGAGTTAGTTCATGAGGCTATGGAGAAGGTACAGCTTATTAGGGAGAGGTTGAGAACAGCCCAAAGCCGACAAAAGTCCTATGCCGATGTGAGAAGAAGAGACCTTGAGTTTGAGGTTAGTGATTGGGTCTACTTGAAAATCTCACCCATGAAGGGTGTAATGAGATTAGTCCCCGATACATACGCCTGTATCAAATTGTGAGACTTGTCGGCAAGGTTGCTTAAGAACTTGATTTGTTAAATGACTTGGAAACGGTGCGTCCAGTGTTCCCTGTCTCTATGCTTAAGAAGTGTGTTGGAGATCCGACATCCATAGTTCCCCTAGAAGGCTTGGGGGTTGATGAAAGTCTCTCTTATGAAGAGGTACCAGTTGAAATCCTAGACCGGTAAGTTAAGAAGTTGAGAAATAAGGAAGTTGCCTCCGTGTAGGTTTTATGGAGGAATCACTTAGTTGAGGGTGTCACTTGGGAGGCCGAGGCCTATATGAAATCTAGATATCCCCATCTTTTTCCTCCTACTTTAGCTTGAGGTAATGAGTCTCCTCTTGATTTACTCCTTGTTTGAAGTCATGTGTGCTTAGATGTTCCCATGATTTCTGTATGTTATGCATGTTCATGAAAACTTGTGTTTTGAAAGAAAATGAGTTGATAATTGATTTTTCCTCATGTTGTGGTGCATTGAGTATGAGTTACATATAGACTCCATGAGATGAATTGATGAACATGCCTTAGATTGGAATTGAGAGATTCCTCCTTGAATGAATCCCTTTTGAGAACGAATTCCATATGAGCTCCATCAGATTGTGTTGCACATGACTTTATCTTGGATAAGGTAGGTCGTCTTTGCTAATGCATATTGAATTGATAGATGTAGTTCCAACTTCTTTGTGATGCATTGAGTATGTTAGCTTGAAGATGAAGTTCCTCTTTGGTTGTGTGCATTTAGATGAGTTGCATGCATGATGGACTGCTAGTATTGAGTCTTCACTTTCAAAAGGTGTCTAGAAACATCATTCGAGGACGAATGTCCCCAAGGGGGAGATAATGTAACACCTCAGAAACTAGTGTGCTTAACTAGGACTAAGTGTGTGGGTAACAAGCCATGGAATAGGGCAAGAGCCTAAATACCTAGGAAATTGTTTAAGGAAAACATTTCCTTCCCAAGTCAACTTGGCGAGGGGCAGTGAGGTCGCCATGGTGACTTGGCGATCTGCTAAGTGCACCCATAATCGCCTAGTGGACTATCCCTATGACCCAAGGTGCTGGAAAATTAGGCGAGCCAAGTCGGGGCTCGCCGTTTAGGTTGGGACATCGCCAAGAGGGCTCCCCATCGCTTAAGTGGCTTGCCTCCTTGAGTGAGCTACATGAACCTTATGCAAGCCAAGGGTCCACTTGGCGAGTCGCCAAGTGCCTTGGGTGAGCCTCAGCGTGCAGTCCTTTTAAAGTGTAGTTAGGGTCTTAAAAGTCTTTTCATAGTTTCCTTAAATTTATACTACGTCATTTTACCCCTAACCTAGAAACCTATATAAGCATTTTATTCGCAAATTTCCCCCAAATTAAGTCATTCTCCCTAGAATAAAAATGAAACCCAAACTTTCTCTCTCAAATATTTTTCTCTCTAGAACTTAAAGAAGAAGATAGAGTTTAAAGCTAGGATCAAGGTCAAGCCTCCAATCCTAAAGCATTTGTGGGCATTGTAATCAAGGTATGATAGCTTTTCATCCATGAATTCCTTCCATCCCTTGAGTCCCCATGATTTCCCCGATTGTGAAGATGAAATCCCCAATTTGAGTTAGGGTTTCTTCCAATGTTGTGGGTATTGATGAATGTTGATCCAATTGAGTGGATTATGATTGTTTATGATTCATTTGATAGTAAATCATGTTTTTAGGATGAAATTGCATGTACCCATTCCTAACCCATGTCTAGAAGGATGAAATTGATGTAAATGGGTCTTGTGCCATGAAAGGATAAATTTTGGGTTTCGATGTATGCAATCTAGGATTGATGAGATACATTAGAATTAAAGCTCATGATATGATTATGATATTTAATTGCTTGAGATTGAGCATATAGTATGACTATGAGATATAGGGCTTGAGTGTAAAGCTTATGTTCTCAATTGTTGGCTATTGATGTAATTGTTGTAGAAGGGATACTTCCCGCATGAATTGCTTAATTATGAATGTAGGAATGTTAAAGGTTTTCTTACATGAATGATTCTAGGTTGAAAGGATTGCTCACCTAAAATGAATCTAGACTAAAAGACTATGTAATTGATAAGGCTAAAGGCGACTACCCTTGACCTCCATATGAGAAGGATATGAGGTGATTTCCATACTTCTTAGAATTGAACAAGAGGTGATTCCCCACGTTCTTATTATAATTAATGGACATGGAGGTGAGTACCCATTATCCTTATGAAATGATGTGGAGGTGATTACCCGTGTCATATGATGTGATTATGGAGGCGAGTACCCATGGTCTAAAAGTAAGTATGGCAAGATGCGAATATCCATACCTTTGTAAGTTAGGCAAAGAGGCGAATCCCTATGTCTTTAAAAGTACGTATGAACTATGTGAATTATGATATGAAGAATGAATAGCTTAGATAGTTGCTTGAAATGCCTTCCATTAGGTAAGCCTGACTAGAGGCGGATGACCCAAGTTTTGACTAAGGATGAGTAAGGTTGCTTGAGAAATATTCCTTTCTTGTTATGATGATAATGTCTGTGCATTTGATTATTCTTATGGTTGGTATTGACTAACCATTATGTTTATGTTGTTTATGCTAGTTATCATATTTAGTACATGCTTGTAATAACGCATACTCTTTCCTACATTCTTATCAAATGTAGGGTCCGGCGACATTGACTCTCACACTCGTGGCTAGGTTCATAGTTGATCAAGGAGTGAAGATTTGGTGAGTCCTCATTGTATTAAAGGATGTGATCACCGGTTCCTTATCTTTCTTTCATTTTATGTCTTGGACTATTGTATGGGTTGTGTCCCAAGATTTATTCATGTTAGTTAGATGGTTTGAGACTATTGTATTAGACTCCCGCTTGTTTTTATAAAGACTTGAGTGTAAGGAAAATGATTTAAATTTCCATATCATTTCTATTACTTTATGTCATGATATGCTAAGTGTCTTGTATGAGGCCTGTCGGGGTCTTATACGCCTTGTTACATCAAGGGGGTACCCCTGGGTCATGACAATCACGCCTAGGGTCTTAAGAATAGTACAAGAAGGGGATAAAAGGAGAAAAGTGAAGGGGTTCTTGGAGATTTCTTGCGGAATAGAAGGTCGTTTTGCCAAGGGTTGATCCCTAAAGAGGTATGTGAGTTCTCATAGTGTTGGGTTCGTTCACCCACACACCAAACATGTTATTTAAGCGAAATTTTGTTCTTGAAGTTGAAGAATTTGATGTTGTTAAGTTTTAGCAACAATTGGAAGCTTTTGAGTTCTTGAGCTGTGAGTTTTATTAAACAAGTTGATTTCCTTGATGAATTTTACTGTGGGTTCATTGGAGTCGTTCTGGGTTTGTGAATTTTCGAAGATTTAGTCGATGAAACTATTTTGGGTGGGGATTGAATTGAGTTTGGGAGGAGAGGAAAAGATCAGGGAAATAATTACGCCCAGATCCGGGTCGCGAAGGCGCTTAGAATTTCAGTCCCCAGAAAATTATCCCCTCTCCGTGGCACGGAGATGATACGGAGTCCTCTGCCTCAAAAATATTTACGCGACCAAAACATTAATTCTATAGCCGCGTCGCAGAGAGGATACAAAGTCCTCTGCCTCAAAAATAATTTTGCGACCAAAGATCTAATTCCACAGCGACGTCGCGCCAGTATTCTTTAACCTGGATCTTCACTCGTTCTTATGAACAACTATCTTAACCTTCCTAAATCATCGAGAGGTCCAACATTCCAAATCATAATCTTGAATCTATAAATTCAAATTCAAGATAGAGTTAAAAGTCAAGTATTGAGAGTTCTTCAAGTCATTTCAAAAGTCTTTTACAATCGTTTTAAACTTGTTTTAATGAATTAAGCATTGAGATTGAGAAAGAGTAGAGCCAAGTTCATTTCTTTAAAATGTTATATGGGAAGTAAGTATTCCCAAAGAGTAAATGTTTTCAAATTTAAAATGAGAGGAAATACCAATTTCCCAAAAAGAGTTTTCATGAGCAGTTTTAGTACCATCTCTTTTAAGAGACAGATCTTTTGAGTAATAATCTCAAACCATAGAAAATTTATGTTTTAAACATATGAGCTAGTTACATTTTGGGATTAGTATTGAGCACTGATATAGGGATGAGTTCAGATAAATCAAGTCTCCGTAAATCATGTAGCCAACGTGGGTAGAAAGGGTCATACTTTTTAGATGATTCCTTAATGCTTTTTAGCATAGACTAGTGGATCCACTTAGTAGTAGGTTCTATACCCTGGCAAAGTATAGGAAAGTTTTTGCAGCGTGGATGAGACGTTGTATCATCACATAATACATAGTGATGGTTGTCAGTTAGAGAACCTCCCACAGAGTTACTTGTATTTTCATATACGAAAACTAAGTTATTGTTGTGTTTTTCTTATACACTGAGTTGTTATCTACATGCTTTAAAGTTAGTTCTTTATATTGCACCTTTATGACTGCATTATATTGAGATGAGTTGAGTGGAGATGAGGTAAGTGTTTCTTTCAGATTCCAGATCAAGCTTATGTCTTATTTAGAGTTCCCCTCGCATGCTCGTACATTCCATGTACTGACGCCATTTGGCCTTTATCTTTTTATGATCTATATACAGGTAACCAGGATTAGCATCCAGTGCTTCGTTGATCCAGTTGAATTTCAAAGTCATTTGGTGAGCCTCCTTGCTTTTCAGAGGACCCCTATTAGCATATTTTGTCATTTCAGTCGTTAGAATGATTGAGGGTCTTGTCGCGTCATCCCTCATACTATTAGAGGCTTCATAGATAGTTAGACAATATTAGTTAATTTTTCTTGTTCATGTAAGTTTTTTTGATTATAAGACTTGAGTTGCCTTATTGGCCAATTGAATGTTTCCTTTACATCATTCTAGTTTATTTCATGAATTTATCTTTGTTGAGTGAAGTCTTCTGCTTAGTAGTAAGCCAGGGCAAGGGGTCTTTTGGGGCCAGCAATGGTTCTCGAGTGCCAGTCCCTTCGAGGGTGTAGGCTTGGGGTGTGACAAACCTGGTATCAGAGCCCAAGGTTCAAGAGTCCTACGGTATCTATGAAGCCATGTCTGTAGAGTCTGAGTTATCGATGTGAAGCACACCACATCTATAATTAGGAGGCTACAACATTTAGAAACTATCTCACTTCTTTCATACTAATTTCATGTGATAGAGTTCATCTCTATAAAGTTTCTTTCTAACTCGTGCTTGCGCATGTATTTCAGATCATGCCTACACGAAGAGCTATCCGAGGTCGTCCTACTAGAAGAAATGTTGAGGATCAAGGGGTACCTAATGCACCAGAAGTGCAACCCCAAGGAGAGGTCACTAATGCTCAGTTCCGGGATGTTATCCGGATGTTGAGTCAAGTGGTGGCCAACCAAGCTGGGCAACAAAGAGAGAATCGACAGGAAGTGGCTAATACTTCTAGAATCCGTGAGTTTTTAAGGATGAATCTTCCAAGCTTCACTGGTTCAAGCATCACTGAGGATCCGAAAAACTTTGTACAGGAATTGCAGAAAGTGTTTGAGGTTATGCATGTTGCTGATGCTGAGTGAGTGGAACTAGTTGCATACCAACTGAAGGGTGCTGCTAGAATCATGTTTTACCAATGGAAGAAGGGTAGAGCTGAGGGTGCACCGATTGTGAGCTGGGCTGTGTTCGAGAGTGCCTTCATGGGGCGTTTCTTACCCTGTGAGCTAAGAGAGGCAAAGGTAAGGGAATTCCTCACTCTTAAGCAGGAATATATGAGCGTACATGAGTATAGCCTTAAGTTCACCCAACTGTCCCATTATGCTCCAGAGATGGTTGCTGACATGAGGAGCATGATGAGTCTGTTTGTTGCTGGGTCATCTCGTCTGTCAAGTAAAGAGGGCAAGGCAGCTATGCTAATAGGGGACATGGACATAGAAAGGTTGATGATCCATGTGCAACAGATTGAGAAAGATAAGCTGATAGATAGAGAGGAGTTTTGAAAAAAGAAAGCTAAGATAGGGAATGAGTCCGGACAGCAGAGGAGTAATGCTAACCGATCATGTTTCCAGCATAAGCAAAAGGGACCTGCTCCATCATCTGCTAGTGCACCTGCACCAAGGAACAGAGGGGAGTTCATTAATCAGAATTCACAAAATTTCAAAGCTAGACCTGCACAGTCTCAAGGTAGTGTGGCACAAGGAGGTAATGGGACTTCTGCATGTGTTAAGTATGGTAGGAACCACTCAGGAGTATGTCGTGATGTATACACTGGTTGCTTCAAGTGTGGTCAAAATGGTCACTTCATGAAAGAGTACCCTAAGAACAGGCAGGGCGGTGGTAATTGGGGCAATAGAGCATAATTTTCTTTAGTTGCTCTACCAGACAGAGTTGCACCTAGAGGAGCTACTCCAAGGGAAGGCGGAGGAGCGAACCGTCTGTATGCTATCACTAGTCTCCAAGAGCAAGAGGATTCGCCAGATGTTGTCACTGGTATGGTCAAAGTCTTTAATTTTGATATATATGCTTTGCTAGATCAAGGAGCGAGTCTATCTTTTGTGACTCCTTATATTGCTGTGAATTTTGATATTCTTCCTAAGTAACTTCTTGAACCCTTAAGGGTTTCTACACCTGTTGGAGAGTCTATTCTAGCTAAGAGAGTCTATCGTTATGGTACCATTTATGTCAATCACAAGAACACCATGGCTGACTTAGTTGATTTAGATATGGTAGATTTTGATGTCATTCTAAGTATGGACTGACTTCATGCCTGTTATGCCTCAGTCAATCGTAGAAATCGAGTTGTTATGTTTCAGTTTCCTAATGGCCAGTTATTGAGTGGATGAGTAGTTCAGCAGTGCCTAAGAGTCGTTTTATTTCGTACCATAAGGTGATAAAGTTAGTTTCCAAGGGGTGCATCTATCAGTTAGTCTGAGTTAATGATTCTAGTGTTGAGACACAACTTATTCAGTCAGTCCCAGTAGTGAGTGAGTTTCCATAAATCTTTCCAGATGATCTTCCCGGAGTCTCTCCTGAGAGAGAAATAGACTTTGGTATAGATATTCTTCCCGATACTCATACTATCTCTATTCGGCCATATAGAATGGCTCCAACAGAGTTAAAAGAGTTAAAAGAGTAGCTGAATGATATTCTTAAGAAAGGTTTTATTTGACCAAGTGTCTCAACTTGGGGCGCTCCGATCTTATTTGTGAGAAAGAAATATGGTTCTCTGAGAATGTGCGTAGATTACCGTCAGTTGAATAAGGTTACTTTCAAGAATAAGTATTCTCTTCCGAGAATTCATGATCTTTTCGATCAACTTAAGGTATCCACTTGTTTTTCTAAGATAGACCTCAGATCTGGCTATCATTAGTGGAGAGTAAGAGAAAGTGATAATTCTAAGACCACTTTCAAGACCCACTATGGTCATTATGAGTTCCTATTTATGTCGTTTGGTTAGACCAATGCTCATGCAACATTCATGGACCTTATGAACAGAGTATTCAAGCCTTATTTAGATATAATTATTATCGTATTCATTGATGACATTCTAATTTATTCGAGGATTGAGGAAGATCATGCTAGTCATCTCAGAATAGTTCTCCAAACCCTCAAGGATAAGGAGTTATATTCTAAGTTTTCTAAGTGTGAATTTTGGCTTGAGTCTATGGCATCCTTAGGCCATATTGTTTCCGGTGATGGAATTCGAGTTGACACTCAAAAGATCGAGGTAGTGCAGAACTGGTCTAGACCCACATCTCCAACTAACATTAGGAGTTTCTTGGGATTAGCTAGCTATTATAGAAGGTTCGTCGAAGGGTTCTCATCTATTTCATCTCCTTAGACCAAGTTGACTTAGAAAACAGTTAAGTTTCAATGGTCAGAAGCTTGTGAGAAAAGCTTTCAAGAATTGAAAAATCAGTTGACTACTGCCCCAGAATTGAGCTTACAAAAAGGTATGCCAGGTTTTGTAGTATATTGTGATGTGTCCAAAGTTGGATTGGGTTGTGTATTGATACAGAATGGAAAAGTTATAGCTTATGCCTCCAGACAGTTTAAGGGTCACGAGAATAATTACCCAACCCATGATCTAGAGTTGGCTGCCGTAATATTCTTTAAAAATATGGCGTCACTATATTTATGGTTTTCATGTGGATGTGTTCACCAATCACAAGAGTCTTCAGTATGTTTTTAGTCAGAAAGAGCTTAATCTCAAACAGAGGATGTGGTTGGAGTTACTCAAGGATTATGAGATGAGTATTCTTTATCACCCAAGTAAGGCTAATGTTATTGTTGATGCCTTGAGCAGGTTGTCTATGGGTAGTACTTCCCATTGTTGAGGAGGACAAGAAAGAGTTAGCAAAAGATATGCATAGACTTGCACGATTAGGAGTTTGATTAATGGATTCCAATGAAGAAGGAGTAGTGGTGATTAATGGGGCTGAATCATCATTAGTGTCCGAAGTGAAAGAGAACCAAGACCAAGATCCTATTTTGCTTAAATTGAAGGAAAATGTTCATATGCAAAAAGTGATGGCTTTTGAACAAGGGGGAGATGGTTTATTGAGGTATCAAGGTAGATAATGTGTGCCAAGGGTGGATCAACTGCAAGAGAGGATCATGGAGGAAGCTCATACCTCCATATATTCTATCCATCATGCTTCCACAAAGATGTATCGTGACTTGAAAGAAGTCTATTGGTGGAGTAGTATGAAGAAGGGCATTGCAGAGTTCGTTGCTAAGTGTCCGAATTGCCAACAAGTTAAGGTACAATACCAGAGGCCCGGTGGTATGACTCAGAATATAGATATTCCAGAATGGAAGAGGGAGATGATCAATATGGATTTCATCACATGTTTACCACGGTCTCGCAAGCACCATGATTCGATTTGGGTGATTGTAGATCGCATGACTAAATCAGCCCATTTCTTACCAGTAAGGACTACCCATTCAGCAGAAGATTATGCTAAGTTATATATTCAAGAGATAGTCAGACTTCATGGAGTTCCGGTGTCCAACATTTCAGATAGAGGTGCGCAATTCACCGCACAATTTTTGAAGTCATTCTAGAAAGGTTTGGATTGCAAGGTAAATTTGAGTACTTCTTTTCATCCACATACTTATGGTCAAGAAGAGCGCATATTCAGACTTTAGAACATATGTTGAGGGCTTGTGTGATTGATTTGGAAGGTAATTGGGACAATCAGCTACCTCTCATTGAGTTTGCTTACAATAATAGTTATCATTCTAGCTTCCAGATGGCTTCTTATGAAGCTCTTTATGGGAGAAGATGTAGATCTCTTATTGGATGGTTTGAGGTTGGTGAAGCTGGGTTGATAGGACAAGACTTAGTTCATCAAGCTATGGAGAAAGTGATGATAATTCAAGAGAGATTGAAAACAGCGCAAAGTCATAAGGAATCCTATACAGATGATAGGAGAAGAGACTTAGAGTTTGAAGTTGATGATTCGGTTTATTTGAAGATTTTACCCATGAAGGGTGTTATGAGATTTGATAAGAAGGGGAAGCTTAGTCCCCGGTATATTGGTCCTTACAGGATATCTAAGATGATTGACAATGTAGCATATGAGTTAGAGCTACCGCAAGAGTTAGCAGCGGTTCATCCGGTATTTCACATTTCCATGTTGAAGAAGTGTATGGGAGATCCTTCACTTATCATACCTACTGAATATATTAGCATTAAGGATAGATTATCTTATGAGGAGATTCCTGCTCAGATTTTAGACCGCTAGGTTTGCAAGTTGAGAACCAAAGAGGTAGCATCAGTCAAGGTCTTATGGAGGAACTAGTTTGTTGAGGAAGCTACTTGGGAAGCTGAGGAGGATATGAAGAAGAGATATCCACATCTCTTTGAATCCGGAGAAAATCCAAATGAAGGTACTAATCCTTTTCTTGGCATTTATTTAAGTTGACTTGTTGTGTTATATATTGCTTGTTGGGTGTTTGAGCTGAATGTTAGATATTACACCCCTAGTCTACTTAAAGTGATCTCACTCGAGGATGAATGTTCCCAAGGGGGAGATATTGTAGCAACCCCCCTTAGAAAGAACTAGAATTAGAAAGAAACTATTTTGGAAAGAATAAACTTGGAAAATTTTGGCAAGTTATGCTAAGTATGAGTTTTTGGTAAACTTCAAACGACCATAACTTTCAGTACAGGATGAGTTAGGTGTCCTATAAGATATTAAATGAAAGGTCTTGGAATCCTCTTTCCAATGCCACCGAGTTTGCTAATGTTCGAGCTCGTATGAGGGAGATATGCCCATTTGAAGTTGGGTTTTCGAGTTAAGGAAAGTTACCCAAATTTAAGAGAGGTATTTTTGTCTTTTCCTTACCCAATCATGTTAATTTGTTTTTAGTAATTAATTAGGGGTCTAAACTGATTTGGTTCAATTTACACAATCCTAAATCACGCCTAGGGTTTTGAGAATAGTTCAAGAAGAGGAGAAAAGTAAAGGGTTTCTTGGAGATTTCTTGCGGAATCGAAGGTAGTTTCGCCAAGGGTTGATCCCTAAAGAGGTATGTGAGCTCTCATAGTGTTGGGTTCATTCACCCACACGCAAAACATGTTATTTTAGCGACATTTCATTCTTGAAGTTGAAGAATTTGATGTTCTTAAGTTTTAGCCATAATTGGAAGCTTTTGAGTTCTTGAGGTGTGAGTTTTTGTAAACAAGTTGAGTTCCTTGATGAATTTTACTGTGGGTTCATTGGAGTCGTTATGGGTTGTGAATTTTCAAAGATTTGGTCGATGAAACTGTTTTTCGTGGGGGTTTAATCCGGTTTGGGAAGAGAGGAAAAGATCGGGCAAATAATTACGCCCAGGAAAGCGTCGCGAAGGTGCTCAGAATTTCAGTCCTTAGGAAATTATCCCCTCTCCACGTCATGGAGAGGATACGGAGTCCTCTGCCTCAAAAATATTTACGAGACCAAAAATTTAATTCCATAGTCGCGTCGCGCAGAGGATACAGAGTCCTCTGCCTAAAAAATAATTATGCGACCAAAGATCTAATTCCAAAGCCGCGTCGCCCCACTATTCTTTAACCTGGATCTTCGCTCATTCTTATGAACAACTATCTTATGCTTCCTAAATCATCGAGAGGTCCTACATTGCAAATCATAATCTTGAATCCATAAATTCAAATTCAAGATAGAGTTAAGAGTCAAGTATTGAGAGTTCTTCAAGTCATTTCAAAAGTATTTTACAATCGTTTTAAAATTGTTTTAAATACTTAAGCATTGAGATTGAGAAAGAGTAGAGTCATGTTCATTTCTTAAAAATGTTATATGGGAACCAAGTATTCCCAAAGAGTAAATGTTTTTACATTTAAGATGAGAGGAAACACCAATTTCCCAAAAAGAGTTTTCATGAGCAGCTTTAGTACCATCTCTTTTAAGAGATAGATTTTTTGATTAATAATCTCAAACCACAGAAAATTTATGTTTTAAACAGATGAGCTAGTTACATTTTTTGAGTAGTATTGTGCACCGATATTGGGACAAGTTCAGATAACTCAAGCCTCCTTAAAATATGTAGACAACCTGGGTAGAAAGGGTCATACTTTTTAGATGATTCCTTAATGTTTTTTAGCATAGACTAGTGGATCCACTTAGTAGTAGGTTTTATACCCCGGCAAAGTATAGGATAGTTCTGGCAGCATGGGCGAGACGTTGTATCATCAAATAACTCATAGTGATGGTTTTCGGTTAGAGAACCTCCCACAGAGTTACTTGTATTTTCATATACAAAAACTAAGTTATTGTTGAGATTTTTTTTTATAAACTGAGTTGTTATCTATATGCTTTAAAGTTTTTTCTT
This sequence comes from Solanum etuberosum, assembly GCA_029582245.1. Taxonomy (NCBI): domain Eukaryota; kingdom Viridiplantae; phylum Streptophyta; class Magnoliopsida; order Solanales; family Solanaceae; genus Solanum; species Solanum etuberosum. The sequence goes on along the minus strand of JAJONR010000418.1, from coordinate 86,997 downwards.
TATATTCCACCTTTATGACTGCATTATATTGAGATGAGTTGAGTTGAGATGAGGTAAGTGTTTCTTGAAGATTCCAGTTCAAGCTTGTGTCTTGTTTAGATTTCCCCTCGCATGCTCATACATTCCATGTACTTACGCCATTTGACTTGCATTTTTTTATGATGCAGATACAGGTAACCAGGATCAACATCTAATGTTTCGTTGATCCAGTTGAGCTTCAGAGTCATCTGGTGAGCCTCCTTGCTTTCTGGTGGACCCATTTTATCATGTTTTGTCATTTCAGTTGTTACAATGATCGGGGATCTTGTCCCGACATCTCTCAAAGTATTAGAGGCTTCATAGATAGTTAGACATTATAAGTTCATTAGTCTTGTTCATGTCAGTTGTTTTGATTATAAGACTTGAGTTGCCTTATTGGCCAGTTGAATGTTTCCTTTACAACATTCTAGTTTATTTCATGAGTTTATCTTTGTTGAGTGAAGTCTTCCACTGAGTAGTAAGCCAGGCCAAGGTTTCGCTTGAGGCCAGCAATGGTTCTCGAGTGTCAATCCCGACGAGGGTGTAGGCTCGGGGTGTGACACAAGTAATGTAATGGATTTCCTTTCGATTAACATTTTCATAAGATTTTTAACATGGCTTATTTTATTTAATCCTAAAAAAATTATTTTTAAAAGAACAATTATTTGATGGTTTTGTCAAATTATTCCCAAATTAAATATGAATGTATCATTCTGCACCTATAAATATAAAACATAAAAATATTGCTTAACTAAGAGTGTTTTGGTTCAACGGAAGAAAATATTTTTTTGTTTTGTAAAATAAGTTAGTTTATCATTAATTATTTTTTAATCACTTTAGTCCATATTGAGTGAATTGTTGGGGTTTGACATATTTTTTTATAAAAAATTTAAGGACATAATTAATAAAGGCTAATTTTACACTATTACCCTTTTGATTATTCTCAAAGACTCAAACTATTATACTAAAAGAAAAAAGAAATTTCAGAACCTCATTAAAAAAAAGAGTAAATACGATTGAAAAAAATCTCAATCATTCTCTTTAACTTTGAAAATTCTACTTATTCTGAACTATAGAAAAAATCTAAGCAATTCACTTAATCTGTACCAGAAGGAGTATTTGGCAAGTACAGTAATAAATATCACCCTAAAATATCGTTTTTTTGGATAACACCCTAAAATATCTACATGTAGCCTAAAGAATAATCAGTTTGGAAAGCAATTTTTTTTTTTCATGCCATTTAAATGTATTTCTAAAACAAATCAAATGTCATGTAATTAATTAATGGATCAGGCATATCCCCAGTGAGAGGGGCTATATAAATCACTCTCTGTTTTTCTTTTTCACTCACTGAGTCTTTTCTATATATATAAAAAAATCTTTCTATTTTTTGAGATGGTAAAGAGAGATAACAACGATGTGGCGGCCGTGACAATGGTTGTACCTCCAAACGAGGTGCGATACAGAGGTGTAAGTAAGAGGACAACCTATCCAGCAAACACACATCTGGATTGGGACATTTGATACACTAGAACAAGTTGATATGACTTATGATATGCCCGCGACAATGTCTCGCGGCCCTAAAACCATAACTAATTTCCCGGTGATAAATGAATATAACGTCCAAAAGGTTAATCCTAAGACTGATAGTGATGATAATAATAATAATCCCAATCAGAGTACCAATATCGAGTCATCTTCTAGATCCAGTGATTCTACTCCTCCGCTGACGGTACTTAAAGACTTTTATTTGGACGTTATGAGGAGAGGTTGATTGATACCTCGTGACCCGGACGGGGGCGACAGTGGGTGTGAGGTCAAGGATCAGAAACCAAATAATTTTTATCTAAAATATTGAATGTGCGGTTATGATTTAATTGCTCCACCACGCATAGAGATGAATTCGCAAATGATGTTGAGATGAATGTTATATTTTCTATCATTAGGGAAAGGGCTGATTTATAGCTAAAAATTATAGTGAAGTGAATTATGAATTATCTAGATCCTCGTTAAAAATGTGAACTTGAAGTTCAAAGGATAATTCATTTGCATAATGTTGCAAATCTATTGCCAGATGAATTTACTGACCTTACGTTATAATTCAGCTGCAAATACTCCTATGAAAAGTCCTTGAAGGACAATGTCTATGATATGCCGAAGCGTGGTAAACCAATTGATTCCAAATATAAAATTTCTTGAGGAAGGAAAAGAGCAAATGATCAAGATGGGCATGATAATGAGGCAAGAGGTTTAAAGGAGCACGACGACATAACACTTCATTAAACCTTAACAAATGTCCAGGTACCTGAAATGATGAAAAATAAAGAAATCTCGATAAGTTATGTCATATTTGAATCATTATTAAATAACAGTCGATGGTATTTTTGATATAAAGTAGTGCTCAATGATATAGATCGTGATGAGGATCTTGAATTCAAATTTCTCACATAGTGTGGACAGATAAATGATTGGTCAAATAAAATACATAATTCAAGTATATTTTGTTTCACTTAGAAAAGTGACGTTTTGGATTGATATTCCATAAATAAAAGTATAATGTCAGTGGGATACAAATAAATTATTATGCAATAGTATAACCGTAAGATATTAAGTTCGGTTTGTGCCTTGGGGCATAAAAGTTTTTTGCAGAAGTCCTGGCATTATTGGAGATGTTTTCTCCTATGGTGGATACAATGAGGTTTGTTTTGATCTTGCAACACATGAAAACCTTGAATGCATATAATGAATAATTGTCATGTCTAGCGTGACAATGAAGGTTATATAGAAATCGTTGAAGCATTCAAGGTGTCGGAAGCATATAACGGTTTGAAAGAAACTTTTTTAATAAAGCTTTGATAATCCTTATATGGATTGAAATAATCAAGGAAGAAATGGTAAAAAAAATTACCCTATTTGTCCTTTAAATTTTTACAACAAGGTAAAATATTTGAATCTATTATAATAGTTGTGTATGTTGATGAGTTGAACATTATTAGCACTCTTAAAGAGCTTTCAAAAGTTGTTGAATGTTTAAAAATGGAATCGAAAATGAAATGATTCTGATAAGACATAATTTTTTCTTGGCTTATACATTGAGATTTTCACGAATAAAAGATTTGTCCATCAATCAACATAAGCAGAAAAGTTTTGATGCGATTTTATATGGATAAATCATATTCATTAACTACCTCCATTGATTATGAGATCGCTTGACATAAATAAAGATTCATTTTGATCTTAAGAGAAGGATGGAGAGCTTCTTGGTGATGAAACTCCACATCTTAGTGCAATTGGGGCACTAATACACCTTCCTAACGATACTCGACCAAATATAAGTTTTTCAGTAAGTTTACTGAAAAGATTCAGTTCCTCCCCAACAAAAAATACATTTGAATTGTGTTAAGCACATACTTGAATATCTTCGGGGGACCATAGATATGGGTTTATTCTATTCCTATGAATTCAAGTCAGAACTGATTTGTTACGCACATGTAGAATATTTATTTGATCCGCATAAAGCTAGGTCTCAAATAGGATATTTATTTACATGTGGAGGCACTACAATATCTTGGCGATCAATGAAGAAAACGTTGCTAGCCACTTCTTCAAATCATGCAGAAATAATAGCCCTCCATGAAGTAAGTCGAGAGTGCATTTGGTTGAGATCAATGACACACCATATTCCGGATATGGGTGGTTTTTATTTGAAACAGAATATACCAACCACAATGTAGGAATATAATGCTGCATGTATAGCTCTATTGAAACGCGGATACATCAAATGAGACCATACAAAGCACATTTCACCAAAGTTTTTTTTCCACACATGATCTTCAACAAAATGGTAAGATAGAAGTTCAACAGATCCGTTCAAGTGGTAATATTGTTGATTTATTCTGAAGGCATTCCCAACATATACATTTGAAAAGTTGAGATACAATATTGGAATGCGTCGTTTGATATCAAGTGAAGCTTTCAATAGGGGGAGTGAAATACGCGTTGTACTCTTTTCCTTAATTATGGTTTTGTCCCAAGTTGGATTTTCTCGATAAGGTTTTTAATGAGGCAAATTTTAAGCATATTATGAGATGTGTGTACTCTTTTTCCTTCACTAGGTTGTCTCCCACTAGGTTTTTTCTAGTAAGATTTTAACGAGACACATTATCTAAGGACATCTAAGGGGAAGTATTATAAATCTATTGAATTGTGGATTTTCCATTTGATTTATTAAAATATTGATTAAATTCATGTATGTATACTTCCAAGGTGATAAGAATATTTTTGGATAACTATGTATCTACTAGTTTGGTGACCTTTGGAGTGATATCTCAACACTATAAATAGAGATATTACTCACCATTTCGATGACACACTTGAATAGAAGAAAATTCTTCTCCTTCATCTACTTATCTTGTCCTCTTCTCTTTATATTATATTATTATGAACTTATATTTTATAACAGAAACTTAATGATGTCTTCTTTTTTGTATTATTTTTCTGTCTTTTATTTTCCTTCATAAAATCCAGTTGAATGATTTTTTGTTTGTTTATTGTGTTCCTTAAGTGTGTATCTGTAACACCTCGCAACTTGAAAGAACTAGAATTAGAAAGAAATCATTTATGGAAACAATTAAATTTGGAAATTTTGGGAAGTTAAGCTAAGAATGAGTTTTGGGTCAACCTCAAATGACCATAACTCCTAGCACATAATGCGTTAGGTGGACTACAAGATACCATATGAAAGGTTTTTGAATTATCTTGTCAACGCCACCGAGTTTGATAGTTTTTAACTTGGTATGAGGGAGATATGCCCGTTTGAATTCGGGCTGTCTGAATAAGGAAAGTCACCCGGATTTTTGAAGGGTATTTTGCTCTTTTATCTACCCAATTAATTAAATTCATTTTTAGTAATTTAATTGGGGTCTAAACTAATTTGGTTCAGTTTACGCTTCATAAAATTACGCTAGGATTTTTAGAGAAGAGAAAAGAGGAGAAGAGAGGGGAAGAAGCAAAAGATTCGTCGCGTTCTTGAATTTTAGCTGGTGGATTTCGCCAAGGTTTAATCCCTACGAGGTATGTGAGATCACATAGCGTTGGGTTCATTCACCCATGCGCCAATCATGTTTAATTCATCGTATTTGTGTTCTTTAAAGAAGAGTTTATGAGTTCTTGATGAATATTTTTGAAAGTTTCGTTTGAATCTTGATTGTTGAGTTTTGGAGGAGTTCTTGAGTTATTTCCATGATATTTAAGGTTGTTTTTGAGTATATTCTTGCATATATTGGTTGTGTATTCGAATCTAAGTGTTTGGGGGAAGAAACCAATCTAATCTAGAGGGTTTAGAGTTGAAAAATGAGCAAGAAAATTCGGGGATTTCTGCGCAACGGCATGGGGCGCCACGCCACTCAAAGCGCCCACATCAGAGTATGAAGTTTGGGCTTTGCGGTGCCGCTCCACTCAGAGAGCCCCAACCGAGTTTCTGTTGTTTAGTGTCTGGCGCCCGGCGCAACTCAGTACGCCAGGGTCTCCAGGTCTTCTACCCTTTCCCAGTTCTTTCAGTTTGAGTTCCCTTGAATCGTACCTATGTTTTCTAGTTGATTTATATTTTCTAAGGTACATATAAACATCGAGAGATCATCCATAAAATGAGATCATGAACCTTGAATCCATAATTCAAATTCAAGGAAAGTAAAGAGTCAAGTCTAAAAGAGTCCTTAGAGTGTTTCAAAAGTCTTATACAATCGTTTTAAACTTGTTTTCAAGACTTAAGCATTGACTTTGAGAAAGAGTATAGCTGAGTTCAGTTCATTAAAAATGAAGTATGGGGACTAAGTACTCCCAAAGAACATATGTTTTCACATTTAAGATAAGAGGAAACATCGATTTCCAACTGAGTTTTCATGAGTAGTTTTGAGTTCCATCTCTTTTTAGAGATAAGCTTTTTGAGTATTAATCTCAAATCAAAGAGAAAGAGTTATGTTCTTAAACATATGAGCTGAGTATGTTTTGGGGGTAGTATTGAGCACCGATATGGGGACTAGTTCATAATAAATCAAGTCCCCATAAACCATGTAGCCATTGTGGGTAGAAACGGTCATACTTTTTAGATGATTCCTTAATGCTTTTGGCATAGACTAGTGGATCCAATTATTGAGGTGTTCTATATTCCGGCAATTTATAAGACAGTTCTGGTTGTGTGGGCGAGACGTTGTATTATCACATAGCTCAAAGTAATGGTTGTCGGTTACAGAAACTCCCACAGAAGTATATTACTTTATTATATATATATACACATTGAGTTATTATTGTATTTTCAATACATTGAGTTGCGACCTATTTTTTAAATGCTTTATATAAACTGCATCTTTACTGTTGTTTATTTATGCATTGAGTTGAGTATCCATGAGTTGAGTAAAGCTGAGGTAAGTGTTTCTTTCAGAATTCAGTTCAAGCTTATGTCAGGTTTAGTTTTCCCCTCGCATGCTCGTACATTCGATGTAGTGATGTCATTTTTCCTACATCATTTTATGATGCAAATATAGGAAACCAGGATTAGCATCAAGCACCTCGTTGATCCAGCCGAGGACTCAGAGGCATTTGTTGAGCCTCCCTTCTTTCCAGAGGATCCCTTTTTCATGGTTTTAGTACTTTCAATTGTTAGGATGATCGGGGGTCTTGTTCCGATATCCCTCATTGTTTTAGAGGCTTCATAGATAGTTAGTTGTAGTTCTTTAGTCTTTCCTTTTTCAGTTATTTATGTTAAGACTTGAGTTTCCACTTTGGCTAAGTTGATTGTTTATTTCTAAAACATTCTAAGTTTATTTTGAGACAGTTGAGTTAAGTTGCATTTGAATTATCTTATAAATGCTTAAAGTCTTCCGCTGATAGTCTAGCCAGGCCAAGTGTTCTCTTGGGGCCATCAATGGTTCTCGAGTGCCAGTCCCGCCCAGGGTGTAGGCTCGGGGAGTGAAAAACTTGGTATCAGAGCAAAGAGTTCAAGAGTCCTAGGGAGTCTATGAAGTCGTGTTTGTAGGGTCTTAGTTATCGGTGTGAAGCACGCCACATCTATAATTAGGAGGCTGGAACAATTAGGAATTCCTTCACTTCTTTCATACTCATTTCGTGCGGTAGAGTATATCTCTATAAGAGTTTATTTCTAACTCGTTCTTGCGCTTGTCTTTCAGATCATGCCTCCACGAAGATCTGACAAAGGTCATCCTGCTAGGAGGAACGTTGAGGAACAAGGGGTACCTAATGCACCAGAAGTGCAACCCCAAGGAGTGGTCACTAATGCTGAATTTTGGGAAGCCATCCGAATGCTGAGTCAAGCTGTCACCAACCAAGTGGGACAAAAAGGGGTTCGACAGAATGTAGCTGATACCTCTAGGATCCGAGAGTTCTTAAGAATGAATCCTCCAAGCTTCACTGGTTCAAGTATCACTGAGGATCCGGAAAACTTTGTTGAAAAACTTCAAAAGGTTTTTGAGATTATGCATGTCACTGATACTAAGAGAGTGGAACTAGATGCATACCAACTGAAGGGTGTTGCTAGAATATGGTTTGACCAATGGAAGAAGGGTAGAGCTGAGGGAGCACCGAATGTGAGTTGGGCGATGTTTGAGGAATCCTTCTTGGGGTGTTTCTTTCCCCGGGAACTGAGAGAAGCAGAGGTACGATAATTCCTTACCCTTAAGAAGGAATCTATGAGTGTTCATGAGTACAGTCTGAAGTTCACCCAACATTCCCGTTATGCTCCAGAGATGGTTGCGTATATGAGGAGTAGGATGAGTCTGTTTGTTGTTGGGTTGTCTTGTCAGTCAAGTAAGGAAGGCAAGGCAGCTATGCTAATAGGTTATATGGACATACCGAGGTTGATGATTCATGTGCAGCAGGTTGAGGAGGATAAGCTGAGGGATAGAGAAGAGTTTAGAAATAAGAAAGCTAAGATGTCAGGGAATGAGTCCGGGCAGCAAAAGAGTAATGCCAACCGCGCATCCTTCCAACATAAGAAAAAGGGACCTTCTCCATCATCTGCTAGTGCTCTGCACCAAGGAACAGAGGTGAGTTCAACAATCACAATTCACATAATTTCAGAGTTAGACCTGCACAGTCTCAAGAAAGTGTAGCACAATTAGGTAACTCGACTCCTGCATGTGCTATGTGTGGAAGAAATCACCCTGGAACGTGTCGTGATGGCACCACTGGTTGCTTCAAGTGTGTTCAAGAGGGTAACTTCATGAAAGAGTGTCCAAAGAACAGGCAGAGCAGTGGAAATAGGGGTAAAAGAGCCCAATCTTCTTCAGTTGCCCCACCAGATAAGGCTGCACCTAGAGGAGCTACTTCAGGGACTGGCGGAGGAGCAAAACGCCTATATGCTATCACTAGTCGCCATGAGTAAGAGAATTCGCCAGATGTTGTCACTGGTATGATCAAAGTTTTTATTTTTGATGTTTATGCTTTCCTAGATCCAGAAGCGAGTCTATCTTTTGTGACTCATTATATTGTGATGAATTTTGATATTCTTCCAGAGCAACTTCTTTAGCCCTTCATTGTTTCTACACCTGTTGGTGAGTCTATTCTAGCTGAGAGAGTCTATAGTGATTGTACCATTTCCGTCAATCACAAGAGTACCATGGCTGACTTAGTTGAGTTAGATATGGTAGATTTTGATGTTATTCTAGATATGGACTGGCTTTATGCCTGTTATGCTTCAGTTGATTGTGATACTCGAGTTGTGAAGTTTCAGTTTCCTAATGAACCAGTTTTTGAGTGGAGGAGTAGTTCAGCAGTGCCTAAGGGTCGTTTTATTTCGTACCTTAAGGTGAGAAAGTTAGTTTCCAAGGTTTGTGTCTATCACTTAGTCGGAGTTAATGACTCTAGTGTTGAGACACCTCCTATTTAGTCAGTTCAGTTGTTAGTGAGTTTCCGGAAGTCTTTCCAGACGATCTTCCTGGAGTCCCTTCTGAGAGAGAAATAGACATCGGCATAGATATTCTTCCCGATACTCGTACTATCTCTATTCTACCATACAGAATGGCACCAGCAAAGTTGAAATAGTTAAAAGAGCAGTTTAAAGATCTTCTTGAGAAAGATTTTATTCGACCAAGTATCTCACCTTGTGGTGCTCCGGTCTTATTTGTGAGAAAGAAAGATGGTTCTCTTTGGATGTGTATAGATTACCGTTAGTTAAACAAGGTTACTATCAAGAATAAGTATCCTCTTCTGAGAATTGATGATCTTTTCGATCAGCTTCAAGGTGCCACTTGTTTTTCTAAGATAGACCTCAGATCTGGCTACCATCAGTTGAGAGTAAGAGAAAGTGATATCCCTAAGACAGGTTTCAGGACCCGCTATGGTCATTATGAGTTCCGAGTTATTTCCTATGGTTTGACCAATGCTCCTGCAACATTCATGGACCTCATGAACAGAGTATTCAAGCCTTATTTAGATATGTTTGTTATCGTATTCATTGATGACATCCTAATCTATTTGAGGGGGGAGGAAGATCATGCTAGTCATCTCAGAATAGTTTTCAAAACTCTCAAGGATAAGGAGTTAGATGCTAAGTTTTCTAAGTGTGAGTTTTGGCTTGAGTATGTGGCATTCTTAGGACATATTGTTTCCGGTGATGGAATAAGAGTTGATACTCAAAAGATAGAGGCAGTGCAGAATTGGCCTAGACCCACGTCTCCAACTGACATTAGGTGTTTCTTGGGATTGGCTGGCTATTATAGAAGATTTATCGAGGGGTTCTCATCTATTTCATCTCCTTTGAGTAAGTTGACTCAGAAAATAGTTAAGTTCCAACGGTCTGAAGCTTGTGAGAAAAATTTCAGGAATTGAAAAAGAGGTTGACTACTGCCCCAGTATTGACCTTACCAGAAGGTACGCAAGGTTTTGTAGTTTATTGTGATACGTCCAGAGTTGGTTTGGGTTGTCTGTTAATGCAGAATGAAAAAGTTATAGCTTATGCCTCCAGACAACTTAAGGTTCACGAGAGGAATTACCCAACCCATGATCTAGAGTTCGCTGTCGTAATCGTTGCATTGAAAATATGGCGTCATTATCTTTATGTTGTTCATGTAGATGTGCTCACCGATCACAAGAGTCTTCAGTATATGTTTAGCCAGAAAGACCCTAATCTTAGATAAAGAATGTGGTTAGAGTTACTCAAGGATTATGATATGAGTATCCTCTATCACCCAGGTAAAGCTAATGTTGTTGTTGATGCCTTGAGTAGATTGTCTATGGATAGTACTGCCCATTTTGAGGAAGACAAGAAAGAGTTAGAAAAATATGTGCATAGACTTGAACGATTAGGAGTTCCTTTAATGGATTCCAATGAAGGAGGAGTAGTGGTGATGAATGGGGTTGAATCATCATTAGTGTCTGAAGTTAAAGAGAAACAAGACCAAGATCCTATTTTTCTTGAATTGAAGGAAAATGTTCATAAGTAAAAAGTAATGGCTTTTAAACAAGGGGGGATGGCGTATTGAGGTACCAAGGTAGACTGTGTGTGCCAATGGTGGATGAACTTCAAGAGAGAATCATGGAGGAAGCTCATAGCTCCATATATTCTATCCATCCGGGTTCCACAAATATGTTTTGTGACTCGAGAGAAATCTATTGATGGAGTAGTATGAAGAAGGGCATTGCAGAGTTCGTCGCTAAGTATCCGTATTGCCAACAAGTTAAAGTAGAGCACCAAAGGCCCGGTGGTATGGTTGAGAATATAGATCTTCGGGAATGGAAGTGGGAGATGATCAATATGGATTTCATCATAGGTTTAGTATGGTCTCGGAGGAAACATAATTCCATTTGAGTGATTTTAGATCGAATGACAAAATCAACCAACTTTTTACCGGTAAAGTCTACTTATTCAAAAGAGGATTATGCCAAGTTATATATTCAAGAGGTAGTAAGACTTCATGGAGTTCCAATTTTGATTATTTCATATAAAGGTGCATAATTTACTGCACAATTTTTAATTAGAAAGAAACCATTTTTGGAAATAATTAAATTTGGATATTTTTGGAAGTTAAGCTAAGAATGAGTTTTGGGTAAACTTCAAACAACCATAACTCCTAGCACAGGATAAATTAGGCGGGCTACAAATACAATATGAAAGGTCTTTGAATTATCTTTCCAACGCCATCGAGTTTGCTAGTTTTCGAGTTCGTATGAGGGAGATATGCCCATTTGAATTCGGGTTGTCTAAATAAGGAAAGTCACCCGGATTTTTGAAGGCTATTTTGGTCTTTTCACTACCCAATTAATTAAATTCATTTTTAGTAATTTAATTGAGGTCTAAACTGATTTAGTTCAGTTTACGCTTCATAGAAATACTCTAGGGTTTTTAGAGAAGAGAAAAGAGTAGAAAAGAGGAGAAGAAGCCAAGGATTCGTCATGTTCTTGAAGTTTAGCTTGTGGATTGCGCCAAGGGTTAATACCTACGAGGTATGTGAGATCACATAGAGTTGTGTTCGTTCACCCACGTGCCAATCATGTTTAATTCAGCGTGTTTGTGTTCTTGAAAGAAGAGTTTATGACTTCTTGATGAATATTGTCGAAAGTTTCATTTGAATCTTGATTGTTGAGTTTTGGAGGAGTTCTTGAGTTATTTGCCTGAGATTTAAGGTTCTTTTTTAGTATATTCTTGCATATTTTGGTTGTGTATTCGAATCTAAGTGTTTAGGGAAGAAACCAATCTAAACTAGAGGATTTAGAGTTGAAAAACGAGCAAGAAAATTTGGGGATTTCTTGGCAGGGGCATGGGGCGCTGTGCCACTCAGAGCGCCCCACATCAGAGTCTGCAGTTTGGGCTCTGAGGCGCCGCGCCACTCAGAGCGCCCCAACCCAGTTTCTATTGTATAGTGTCTGGCGCCCGGTGCCACTTAGTACGCTAGGGTCGCCAAGTCTTCTATCCTTTCACACTTCTTTCCGTTTGAGTTCCCTTGAATCGTACCTATCTTTTATAATTTATTTATATAGTCAAGGTACGTATAAACATCAAGAGATCATCCATAACATGAGATCATGAACCTTGAATCCATAATTCAAATTCAAGGAAAGTAAAGAGTCTAGTCTAAAAAAGTCCTTAGAGTCTTTCAAAAGTCTTATAAAATCATTTTAAACTTGTTTTCATGACTTAAGCATTGAGTTTGAGAAAGAGTAGAGCCAAGTTCATTTCTTTAAAAATGAAGTATGGGGACTAAGTACTCCCAAAGAGCAAATGTTTTCACATTTAAGATGAGAGGAAACATCGATTTCCAAATGAGTTTTCAGGAGTAGTTTTGTGTTCCATATCTTTTTAGAGATAAGCTTTTGGAGTAATAATCTCAAATCACAGAGAAAGAGTTATGTTTTTTAAATATATGAGCTAAGTATGTTTTGGGAATAGTATTGAGCACCGATATGGGGATGAGTTCATAATAACTCAAGTCTTCATAAACCATGTAGCCATCGTGGGTAGAAAGGGTCATACTTTTTAGATGATTCCTTAATGCTTTTTACCGTAGACTAGTGGATCCACTTAGTTGAGGCGTTCTATATCCCGGCAAAATATAGGAAAGTTCTGGCAGCATGGGCGAGACGTCGTATCATCACATAACTCATAGTGATGGTTGTCGGTTAGAGAAACTCCCACAGAAGTATATTACTTTATTTAATATATATACATTGAGTTGTTATTGTATTTTCAATACATTGAGTTGCTATCTAATGTTTAAATGCTTTATATAAATTGCATCTTTACTGTTGTTTATTTATGCATTGAGTTGAGTATCCATGAGTTAAGTAAAGCTGAGGTAAGTGTTTCTTTCAGAATTCAGTTCAAGCTTATGTCATGTTTAGTTTTTCCCTCGCATGCTCGTACATTCAATGTACTGATGCCATTTGGCCTGCATCATTTTATGATGCAGATATAGGAAACCATGATCAGCATCCAGCGCCTCGTTGATCCAGTGGAGCAATCAGAGTCATTTGGTGAGCCTCCTTGCTTTTTGGAGGATCCCTTTTTCATGTTTTTAGTAATTTCAGTTGTTAGGATGATCGGGGGTCTTGTCCCGACATCCCTCATTGTTATAGAGGCTTCATAGACAGTTAGTTGTAGTTCTTTAGTCTTTCCATTTTTAGTTGTTTATGTTAAGACTTGAGTTGCCACTTTGACTAAGTTGATTGTTTATTTCTAAAACATTCTAAGTTTATTTTGAGACAGTTGAGTTAAGTTGCGTTTGAATTCTCTTATAAATGCTTAAAGCCTTTCGCTGAGAATCTAGCCAGGCCAAAGGTTTGCTTGGGGCCAGCAATGGTTCTCGAGTGCCAGTCCCGCTTAGGGTGTAGGCTCGGAGCGTGACAGTATCGATCCAACTTTTGGAGGTTGTAATTCGGCTTTCAGTTTCATCTAAAGCAGCAAACTCCCATTTTATTTTATTTTTTATTTTAACTTTAGATTTTCTACAAGATAAACAAGTAGATAAATATAGGACTAGTTAGGGGCGGATTTAGTAGAGGGTGTTTATTCTAATTCTTCCGGAAAAAAATAGATTATGTAATATAAAGTTTTTTTTGTGTGTATAGATAGATTTAAAATCTCATCAACACAAGACTAGAAGTTGGTTCAGTGGTTTAGCAAATTAAAATCCACCTTAATGTTCTAAGTTCAAATCCTAGACACTACATTATTATTTTTCAAAGTATCTTAGACGTTTCATGAAAAGTAAGTTTTCAAGAATGAGTAATGTGATAAAAGGGGCATAACTATTCATTTTGTCTTGTCTTATGTGAAAGAATTTGGAGTATGTGAGTCAAAATATTTAATTTGACTATGAGGTCGGTTATAGATTCTTCAAATTATAAAGATAAAAATTGCATATTTGTGAACTACTATTAATTTTCTTCATCTCAATTTATATGACATTGAATTCGGTTGTGAGAGTCAAATAAAAAAGTATTTCATTGTAATTTTTTCACATGAATTTAAAATATTTTAAATTAGCAATCATTGATACATATAGATTGTATGTCCTAATTAATAATAAAAAAAGTTTGGCCTTTAAAATATTGATATAAAAAATCTTAATGAACTTTTGATTAATAATAATTTTTTTTTGGTAAGCAAACCTTGTGGAAGAGAATTTCCCAATTCAAAATTCACGTAATCTTGCTTTTAAGTAATTAGTTAGAGTAATGACTATATTAGTCAATCATTCAATGATTATTTTTCCAATTGAATTTTTGGATGTTATTTAAAATGACTATTGATAGATTGTCACGCCATACTTGCATTATTATATTTGGTTTCTTGGGACTATTGTAATTGATATGCAAAAAATGTAGCTAAAATGGAAACTATAACCATATCAATTCAAAATTATTTCTGTTAACTAAATTATGAATTTTTAAGAATTATTTTTGTTGTGGGTATTAGGAACTCTGATTCAACTAACAAATTTTATTTTATCATGTATGTAATTGACAAGTTGTAACAACCCACCTTAGAAAGAACTAGAATTAGAAAGAAACTATTTTGGAAAGAATAAATTTGGAAAAGTTTGGTAAGTTATGCTAAGTATGAGTTTTTGGTCAATTTCAAATGACCATAACTTTCACTAAAGGATGAGTTAGGTGTCCTATAAAATATCAAATGAAAGGTCTTGGAATCTTCTTTCTAACGCCACCGAGTTTGGTAATTTTCGAGCTCATATAAGGGATATACACCCATTTAAAGTCAGGCTGTCCAGTTAAGGAAAGTTACCCAAATTTAAGAGGGGTATTTTGGTCTTTTCCTTACCCAATCCAGTTGAGTCATTTTTAGTAATTAATTAGGGGTCTAAACTGATTTTTTCCAATTTACACAATCCTAAATCATTGTAACATCCCGGAAACAAGTAGGCTTAACTAGGACTAAGTGTGTGGGGGTAACAAACCAAGGAATAGGGCAAGAGCATAAATACCTAGGAAATTGTTTAAGGAAAACATTCCCTTCCCAAGCCAACTTGGCGAGGGGCAGTAAGGTCACCAAGGTGACTTGGCGATCCGCCAAGTGCACCCACAGTTGCCTAGTGGACTGTTCCCATGACCCAAGGTGATGGAATATTGGGCTAGCCAAGTCGGGGCTCGTCGTTTAGGTTGGCGCATCACCCAGAAGGCTCCCCCATTGCCTAAGTGGTCTGCCTCCTTGAGTGAGCTACTGGAACTTTAGGCGAGCCAAGGGTCCACTTGGCGAAGGGCCAAGTGCCTTGGGCGAGCCTCAGCGTGCAGTCCTCTTAAAGTTGAGTTAGGGTCTTAAAAGTCTTTTCATAGTTTCCTTAAAGCTAAACTACGTCGTTTTACCCCTAAGCTAAAAACGTATATAAGCATTTTATTCTCAAATTTCCCCCAAATTAAGTTCTTCTCCCTAGAATCAAAAAGAAACCCAAAGTTCCTCTCTTAAATATTTCTCTCTATAGAACTTGAAGAAGAATATATAGTTTAAAGCTAGGATCAAGGTCAAGCCTCCAATCCTCAAGAATTTGTGGGCTTTTTAATCAAGGTATGATAGTTTTTCATCCATGGATTCCTTCCATTCATGGAGTCCCCATGAGTTCCCCAATTGTGAACATGAAATCCCCAATTTGAGTTAGGATTTCTTCCAATGTTGTGGGTATTGATGAATGTTGATCCAATTGAGTGGATTATGATTGTTTATGATTGAATTGATAGTAAATCATGTTTTTAGGATTAAATTATATGTACCCATGCCTAACCCATGTCTAGAAAGATTAAATTGATGTAAATGGGTCTTGTTCCATGAAAGGATAAATTGTGGGTTTAGATGTATGAAATCTAGGATTGATGAGATACATTAGAATTGAAGCTCATTATATGATTATGATATTGAATTCCTTGAGATTGAGCATATAGTATGACTATGAGATATAGGGCTTGAGTGTAAAGCTTATGTTCTCAATTGTTGACTATTGAGGTAATTGTTGTGGAAGGGATACTTCCCACATGAATTGCTTAATTATGAATGTAGTAATGTGAAAGGTTTACTCACATGAATGATTCTAGGTTGTAAGGTTTGCTCACCAAAAATGAATCTTGACTAAAAGACTATGTAATTGATGAGGCTAGAGGCGACTACCCTTTACCTCCATATGAGAAGGATATGAGGTGATTCCCATACTTCTAAGATTTGAACAAGAGATGATTTCCCACGTTCCTATTATGATGAATGGACATGCAGGCGAGTATCCATGATCCTTATGAAATGATGTAGAGGCGAGTACCCATGTCATATGATGTGATTGTGGAGGCGATTACCCATGGTCTAAAAGTAAGTAAGGCAAGAGACGAATACCTATTACCCTTTGTAAGTTAGGCAAGGAGGCGAATCCCCATATCTTTAAAAGAAAGTATGAACTATGCAAATTATTATATGAAGAATTAATAGCTTGGATAGTTTCTTGAGATGCCTTCCATGAGGTAAGCTTGACTAGAGGCGGATGACCAAAGTCTTGACTAAGGATGAGTAAGGTTGCTCGAGAAGTATTCCTTTCTTATTATGATGATGATGTATGTGCATTGATTATGCTTATGTTTTATATTGACTAACAATTATGTTTATGTTGCTTATGCTAGCTATCATATTTAGTACATATTTATACTAACGCATATTCTTGCCTACATGCTTATCAAATGTAGGGTCCAGCGACATTGACTCTCACACTCGTGGCTAGGTTCATAGTTGATCAAGGAGTGATGATTTTGTGAGTCCTCATTGTATACGAGGATGTGATCACTGGTTCCTTATGTTTCTTTCATGTTATGTCTTGGACTGTTGTATAGGCAGTGTCCCAAGATTTATTCATGTTGGTTAGATTGTTTAAGACTGTTGTATTAGACTTCCGCTTATTTTTATAAAGACTTGATTGGAAGGAAAATGATTTAAATTTCCGTATCATTTTTATTACTTTATGTAATGATATGCTAAGTGGCTTGTATGAGGCTTCTAAGGATCTTATACACCTTATTTCATCTAGGGGTACCCCTGGGTCGTGACAAACTTGGTAATCGGAGCACAAGGTTTATAATGGGTCTAGGATGTGTCAAACCACGTCTAGTAGAGTCTTGTTCATAAGTGTGAAGTGCGTCACATTTATGAATGAGAGGCTACTAGATGTTTAGGAAACTTCACTTCTTCATTTCTCTAAGTCGTGCCATAGAGTTTAATTCTGTAAAGTCTTTTCTCCTAATCCTTACCTGATGGTATACATGAGATGACTACAAGAAGGGCTTTTGCAAGAAGGACCGAGGGAGAAGAGACTAACCAAGGAGCTCCTCCTTAAGCTCCTCAAGTTCCTCAAGCTCCGGTTGACCCTTTGGCCGACCAAGTGACCAATGCCGAGTTTAGGACAGCTTTTCAAGTGTTGGCTCAAGCCGTGATGGCCCAAGCCAATAGAGAGGTGGTATACCCCGTGAACCCAAATGTGGGTACGACGGCGTCAAAAGTGAGGGACTTCACAAGGATGAACCCTCCCAAATTTTATAGCTTCAAGGTTGAGGAAGATTATCAATAGTTTATTGATGAGGTGTATAAGATATTTGCTATCATGGCAGTGAATCCGGTAGAGAAGATGGAGTTGGCCGTTTATCAACTCAAAGGGGTTTCTCAAATTTGGTTCAACCAATGGAAAGAGGCAACACTGGTAGAAGCGGGTCCCATAGAATGGGAAAGGTTCAAAGGTGCTTCTCCTGATAAATTCTTTCCTCTTGAGATGAGAGAGGCCAAGGTGATTGAGTTCATTAACCTTTGGCAAGGAAATATGAGTGTGAGGGAATATGCTTTAAGGTTCACTCAACTATCTAAATTTGGTTCTTCTAATGGTAAGAGGACCACTGTTAGAAGTTTGTGTCGAGTGTGGGACTGGTTCAAAGGTGTTTCTCCGCTATTCTTCTTCTTGAGATGATATATGTCACGTTATTGGGCATTCCCAAGAAATTGAGGTAGGGAATATCAAGGTTAAACTATCTAAATATGCTCCTTCTATTATGGTAGATCTTAGGACCAATATGAGTAAGTTTGTGTCGAGTGTGGCCGACTTGGTAGTCAAAGAATGTGGCACCGCTATGCTTCTTCATGACAAGGATATATCTCGCCTTATGGGGCATGCCCAACAAATTGACGAAGAAAAGTTCAAGGAAAGATCTAGGGAAGCAAAAAGGGCTAGAAGGGATAATGGTAACTTTTCATATTCTAGGTCCGGTGGACGGAGTCATTCAAGGTTCCGGAAAAAGTTCTCTGGGAAAGGTTCCTCTAATGCTCCTCCAAGGTCTAACAATGAATGGGTGTCTAACCCTAAACCTCAAGGAGATTGTAGTAGGTCCATGATGCCTACTTGTGCTAAGTGTGGGAGAAACCATGAGGGTTAGTGTCTAGCGGGTTCCAATTCTTGGTTTGGGTGTGGTAAGACGGATCACAAGATAAGGAATTATCCTTCGGTTGCTAAGAATGAGGGAGATAATCACCGTAGGGCTTAACCCTATCCTTCATATGGTACCAGTGGTTCAAGTGCTAGTTCTCCTGAGCAAAACAGGTTTTATGCTCTTCAAACCTGAGGTGAACAAGAGGATTCTCCCGATGTGGTTACCGATATGTTTAAAGTTTTCCAACTAGATGTATATTCTTTACTTGATCCCGGTGCTACTTTGTCTTTAGTGACGCCATATGTGGCTAGGAGGTTTGATGTCCTTCCTGAAGTGTTGTTAGAATCTTTTTCTATCTCTACTCCTGTTGGTGATTCTATGTTGGCTGAGAGGGTATATAGAAAGGATCCCGTCTCATTATCCCAAAGAGTTACTATTGTTGAATTGGTATAGCTAGATATTCTAGATTTCAATGTCATATTTGGGATGGATTGGTTGCATTCTTGTTATGCTTCTATCGATTGTAGGACTCGTTTAGTCAAGTTTCATTTCCCGAATGAGCTTGTCCTAGAGTGGAAGGGGGAAAGTTCTATGCCGAAAGGTCGGTTCATTTCTTATCTTAAAGCTAGAAAGATGATTGCTAAGGGTTATTTTTACCATTTAGTTATGGTGAGTGATACGGATTCTGAAACCCCTATTCTTGAGTCGGTCCCCATTGTTAATGAATTTATGAAGTTATTTCTCGATGATTTACCCAGTATTCCTCTCGAGCGAGAAATAGACTTTGGTATTGACCTTCTCCGAGATAAGCAGCCTATTTTTATTCCTCCTTATAGAATGGCTCCGGTAGAACTTAAAGAGTTGAAAGATCAATTGAAGGTTTTATTGGATAAAGGCTTTATCAGACCGAGTATCTCTCCATGGGGTGCTTCGGTATTGTTTGTTAAGAAGAAGGATGGTTTCCTCCGAATGTGTATTGATTATCGTCAGTTGAATAAGGTGACCATTAAGAACAAGTATCCTCTCCCAAGGATTGATGATTTGTTAGATCAACTCCAAGGTGCAAGTTACCTCTCTAAAATTGACCTTAGCTCAGGTTATCACCAATTAAGGGTAAAACATGATGACTTTCTGAAGATATCTTTTACGACCCGATATGGTCATTATGAGTTCTTCGTGATGTCCTTTGGTTTGACAAACGCTCCGGCGGCGTTTATGGACTTAATGAATAGGGTGTTTAGACAATATCTTGACATGTTTGTGATTATCTTTCTCGATGATATTTTGATCTATTAAAGAAGTGAGAATGAGCATATTGATCATTTGAGGATCGTATTGCAAATCCTTCAGGACCAATAATTTTTTGCAAATTTTAGTAAATGTGATTTTTTGTTAAGGTCCATAGCTTTCTTTGGTCATATTGTATCAAGAAAAGGTATAGAGTTAGATCCTAAGAAAACGGATGCGGTCAAGACTTGGCCTAGACCTCTATCACCTTCGAACATTAGGAGTTTCTTGGGTTTGGCCGATTATTAACGATGAATTGTCGAGGGGTTTTCTTCTATTGCCTCTCCATTGACAGCTTTGTCTCAAAAGAAGGCTAAGTTTGTATGGTCCAAATTATGTGAGAAAAGTTTCCAAGAGTTGAAAGATAGACTTACTTCCGCCCCGATTTAGACTTTACCGGAATGTACGGATGGCTTTGTTGTTTATTGTGATGCCTCGATAATTGGGTTGGGATGTGTGGTTATGCGAAATGGAAAGGTTATTGCCTATGCTTCAAGGCAACTTAAGGTCCATGAGAAGAATTATCCGACCCATGATCTTGAATTAGCGGCGGTGGTTTTTGCCTTAAAGTTATGGAGGCACTATTTTTATGGTGTCCATATAGATGTGTTCACCTATCACAAAAGGTTGCAACACTTGTTTAGTCAACAAGATCTAAAACTTCTCCAAAGAAGGTGGCTTGAGTTATTGAAAGATTATGATATGAGTGTCCTTTATCACCCCGGTAAGGCAAATGTAGTAGCGGATGCTCTTAGTAGGTTGTCTATGGGTAGTGTTGCTCACATTGATGATGATAATAAAGAATTGGTACGAGACGTACATAGATTGGCCCGTTTGGGTGTCCTGTTGATGGACTCTACCAAGGGTGGTGTTATAATTCACAATGGTTCCGAATCATCTTTTGTGAGTGATGTGAAAGCTAAACAATGTTTAGATCTGACTTTGCTTGAATTAAAAGAAGAGGTGCTCAAGAAGTTCGTGGAGTCTTTCTCCCAAGGGAGAGATGGGGTACTTAGATACCAAGGTCATTTGTGCATTCCAAATGTGGATTACTTGAGGGAACAATTTTTTTGGAAGCCCATAGTTCTTGGTATTCCATTCACCCGGGTGCCACCAAGATGTAACGTGACTTGCGGGAGGTCTATTGGTTGAATGAAATGAAGAGGGATATTGCGGAATTTGTGGCTAAGTGTCCAAATTTCTAACAAGTGAAAGTTGACCATTAGAAACCGGGAGACTTATCTCAAGACATTATAATTCCTACTTGAAAGTGGGAAGACTTGAATATGGACTTTATAGTAGGGTTGTCATGTACTCGGTGCCAATATGATTCGATTTGGGTTATAGTAGACCTAATAACGAAATCAGCCCACTTCCTTCCTGTCAAGGTTTCTAATACGGCGAAAGACTATGCTAAGTTATATTTGATGGAAATGGTAAGGTTGCATGGTGTTCCATTGTCTATTATCTCCGAAAGAGGTACTCAGTTTACCTCTCAGTTTTGGCAGTCGTTCCAAAAAGGTTTTGGCACGAAAGTAAATCTTAGCACGACTTTTCACCGATAAACCGATGGGCAAGCAGAGGGAACAATCCAAACTTTAGAGGATATGTTGAGGGCATGTGTCATAGATTTCAAGGGAATTGGGATGATCACTTTCCATTGATAGAGTTCCCTTATAATAATACCTACCATTCTAGTATTGGTATGGCCCCCTTTGAAGCTCTTTATGGTAGGAGGTGTATATCTCCTATAGGATGGTTTGAAGTGGGTAAAGTTGCCTTGATCGGACCGGAGTTAGTTCATGAGTCTATGGAGAAGGTCCGTCTTATTAGGGAGAGGTTGAAAATAGCCCAAAGCCGACAAAAGTCATATGCCGAGGTGAGAAGAAGAGACCTTGAATTTGAGGTTAGTGATTGAGTCTACTTGAAAATCTCACCCATGAAGAGTGTAATGAGATTTGGAAAGAAAGGGAAACTTAGTCCCCGATACATAGGGCCGTATCAAATATGTGAGACGTGTCGGCAAGGTTGCTTATGAACTTGATTTGCCAAATGACTTGGCAACGGTGCATCCGGTGTTCCATGTCTCTATGCTTAAGAAGTGTGTCGGAGATCAGAAATCCATAGTTCCCCTAGAAGGCTTGGGGGTTGATGAAAGTCTCTCTTATGAAGAGGTACCAGTTGAAATCCTAGACCAGCAAGTTAAGAAGTTGAGAAACAAAGAAGTTTCCCCCGTGAAGGTTTTATGGAGGAATCACTTAGTTAAGGGTGCCACTTGGGAGGCCGAGGCCGATATGAAATCCTGATATTCCCATCTTTTTCCTCCTACTTTAGCTTGAGGTAATGAGTTTCCTGTTGATTGACTCCTTGTTTGAAGTAATGTGTGTTTAGATGTTCCCACGATTTCCGTATGTTATGCATGTTTATGAAAACTTATGTTTTGAAAGAAAATGAGTTGATAATTGATTTTTCCTCATGTTGTGGTGCATTGAGTATGAGATTCCTATAGACTCCATGAGATGAATTGATGAACATGCCTTAGATTGAAGTTGAGATATTCCTCCTTGAATGAATGCATTTTGAGAACGAACTGCATATGAGCTCCATGAGAATGTGTTGAGCATGACTTTATCTTGGAGAAGGTAGTTCCTCTTTGACAATGCATATTAAATTGATAGATGTAGTTTCTACTTCTTTGTGTATGTTAGCTTTGAGATGAAGTTCCTCCTTGGTTGTGTGCATTTATATGAGTTGCATGCATGATAGGCTGCTAGTATTGAGTCTTCACTTCTGCAAGGTGTCTAGAAACGTCATTTGAGGACGAATGTCCCCTAGAGGGAGATAATGTAACACCCCGGACACTAGTAGGATTAACTAGGACTAAGTGTGTTGGGGTAACAAGCCATGGAATAGGGCAAGAGCCTAAATACCTAGGAAATTGTTTAAGCAAAACATTTCCTTCCCAAGCAAACTTTGCGAGGGGCAGTGAAGTCGCCAAGTGAACCCACAGTCGCCTAGTGGACTGTCCCCATGACCCTAGGTGCTGGAAAATTGGGCGAGCCAAGTCGGGGCTCTCCGTTTAGGTTGGCGCATTGCCAAGAGGGCTCCCCCATCGCCTAAGTGGCTTGCCTCCTTGAGTGAGCTACAGGAACTTTAGGCGAGCCAAGGGTCCACTTGGAAAGTCGTCAAGTGCCTTGGGTGAGCCTCAGCATGCAGTCCTCTTAAAGTTTAGTTAGGGTCTTAAAAGTATTTTCATAGTTTCCTTAAATCTATACTACGTCGTTTTACCCCTAACCTAGAAACGTATATAAGCATTTTATTCTCAAATTTCCCCCAAATTAAGTCAATCTCCCTAGAATAAAAAAGAAACCCAAATTTCCTCTCTCAAATATTTCTCTCTCTAGAAATTGAAGAAGAAGATAGAGTTTGAAGCTAGGATCAAGGTCAAGCCTCCAATCCTCAAGCATTTGTGGGCTTTGTAATCAAGGTATGATAGTTTTTCATCTATGGAGTCCCCATGATTTCCCCAATTGTGAAGATGAAATCCCCTAGTTGAGTTAGGGTTTCTTCCAATGTTGTGGGTATTGATGAATGTTGATCCAATTGAGTGTATTATGATTGGTTATGATTGAGTTGATAGTAAATCATAATTTTAGGATAAAATTGCATCTACCCATACCTAACCCATGTCTAGAAAGATGAAATTGATGTAAATGGGTCTTGTGCCATGAAAGGATAAATTATGGGTTTAGATGTATGCAATCTAGGATTGATGAGATATATTAGAATTGAAGCTCATGATATGATTATGATATTGAATTGCTTGAGATTGAGCATATAGTATGACTATGAGATATAGGGCTTAAGCGTAAAGCTTATGCTCTCAATTGTTGAGTTTTGAGATAATTGTTGTGGAAGTGATACTTCCCGCATGAATTGCTTAATTATGAATGTAGGAATGTGAAAGGTTTACCCATATGAATGATTCTAGGTTGAAAGGATTGCTCACCTAAAATGAATCCAGACTAAAAGACTATGTAATTGCTGAGGCTAGAGGCGACTACCCTTGACCACCATATGGGAAGGATATGAGGTGATTCCCATACTTCTTAGAACTGGACAAGAGGTGATTCCACACGTTCCTATTATGATGAATGGACATGGAGGAACGTACACACGATCCTTATGAAATGATGTGGACGCGAGTACCCGTGTCATATGATGTGATTGTGGAGGCGAGTACCCATGGTCTTAAAGTAAGTAAGGCAAGAGGCGAATACCCATTAGCCTTTGTAAGTTAGGCAAGGAGGCGAATCCCCATGTCTTTAAAAGTAAGTATGAACTATGTGAATTATGATATGAAGAATGAATAGCTTGGATAGTTGCTTGAGATGCCTTCCATGAGGTAAGCTTGACTAGAGGGGGATGACCCAAGTCTTGACTAAGGATAAGTAAGGTGGCTTGAGAAGTATTCCTTTCTTATTATGATGATGATGTATGTGCATTGATTATGCTTATGGTTTGTATTGACTAACCATTATGTTTATGTTGTTTATGCAAGCTATCATATTTAGTACATGCTTCTATTAACGCATACTCTTCCCTACATTCTTATCAAATGTAGGGTCCGGAGACATTGACTCTCACACACGTGGATAGATTCATAGTTGATCAAAGAGTGAAGATTCGGTGAGTCCACATTGTATTCGAGGATGTGATCACTGGTTCCTTATGTTTCTTTCATTTTATATCTTGGACTATTGTATGGGCTGTGTCCCAAGATTTATTCATGTTGGTTAGATGGTTTGAGACTGTTGTATTAGACATCCGCTTGTTTTTATATAGACTTGATTGTAAGGAAAATGATTTTAATTTTCGTATCATTTTTATTACTTTATGTCATGATATGCTAAGTGTCTTGTCTGAGGCCTCTAGGGGGTACCCCTGGGTCGTGACAATCACGCCTAGGGTTTTGAGAATAGTTCAAGAAGAGGAGAAAAGGAGAAAAGTCAAGGCGTTATTGGAGATTTCTTGCAGAATCAAAGGTCGTTTCGCCAAGGGTTGATCCCTAAAGAAGTATGTGAGTTCTCATAGTGTTGGGTTCATTCACCCACATGCCAAACATGTTATTTTAGCGAAATTCCATTCTTGAAGTTGAAGAATTTGATATTCGTAAGTTTTAGCCATAATTGGAAGCTTTTGAGTTCTTAAGCAGTGAGTTTTGTAAATAAGTTGAGTTCCTTGATGAAATTTACTGTGGGTTCATTGGAGTTGTTCTGGGTTTGTGAATTTTCAAAGATTTAGTCGATGAAACTATTTACGCTTCGCAGAGAGGATACGGAGTCCTCTGCCTCGAAAATATTTACGCGACCAAAATTTTAATTCCATAGCCGCGTCGCAGAGAAGATGCGGAGTCCTCTGCCTCAAAAATAATTATGCGACCAAAGAACTAATTCTACAGCTGCATCGCGCCAGTATTCTTTAACCATGATCTTCGCTCATTCTTATGAACAACTACCTTAACCTTCCTAAATCATCGAGAGGTCCTACATTTCAAATCATAATCTTGAATCTATAAATTCAAATTCAAGAAAGAGTTAAGAGTCAAGTATTGAGTGTTCTTCAAGTCATTTCAATAGCCATTAGCACCTTTTTTAGTACTCCTTGAGCTAATCCCTTATTGTTTTCGAGCATTAAGCTCAGGAATACGTTTATTTGCTAATATGATGGCCGGTCATAGTCTTTTACAATTGTTTTAAACTTGTTTTAAAGATTTAAGCATTGAGATTGAGAAAGAGTAGAGCCAAGTTCATTTCTTTAAAATGTTATATGGGAACTAAGTATTCCCAAAGAGTAAATATTTTCACATTTAAGATAAGAGGAAACACAGTTTTCCCAAAAAGAGTTTTCATGAGCAGTTTTAGTACCATCTGTTTTAGGAGACAGATCTTTTGAGTAATAATATCTAACCACAGAAAAGTTATGTTTTAAACATATGAGCTAGTTACATTTTGGGAGTAGTATTAAGCACCGATATGTCGACGAGTTCAGATAAATCAAGTCTCCGTAAACCATGTAGCCAATGTGGGTAGAAAGGGTCATACTTTTTAGATGATTCCTTAATGCTTTTTAGCATAGACTTGTTGATCCACTTAGTAGTAGGCTCTATACCCCAAAAAAGTATAGGAAAGTTATGGCAGCGTGGGCGAGACGTTGTATCATCACATAGTTCATAGTGATTGTTGTCGGATAGAGAACCTCCCACAGAGTTACTTGTATTTTAATATACAAAAACTAAATTATTGTTGTATTTTTTTTGTACACTGAGTTGTTATCTACATGCTTTAAAGTTTTTTCTTTATATTACACCTTTATGACTGCATTATATTGAGATGAGTTGAGTTGAGATAAGGTATTTGTTTCTTTTAGATTCCTGTTCAAGCTTATGTATTATTTAGAGTTCCACTCGCATTCTCGTACATTCCATGTACTGACACCATTTGGTCTGCATCTTTTTATGATGTAGATACAGGTAACTATGATAAGCATCCAACGCTTCGTTGATCCAGTTCAGCTCAAGAGTCATTTAGTGAGCCTCTTTGCTTTCTGGAGGACCCATTTTAGCATGTTTTGTCATTTCAGTTTTTAGAATGATCGGGGGTCTTGACCCGACATCCCTCATAGTATTAGAGGCTTCATAGATAGTTAGACATTATTAGTTCATTTTTCCTGTTCATGTCAGTTTTTTAAAATATAAGACTTGAGTTGCCTTATTGGCCAGTTGAATGTTTCCTTTACATAATTCTAGTTTATTTCATGAATTTATCTTTGTTAAGTGAAGTCTTCTGCTAAGTAGTAAGCAAGCCCAAGGGTTCTTTTGGGGCTAGCAATGGTTCTCGAGTGCCAGTCCCTCCGAGGGTGTAGGCTCGGGGCGTGACAAACTTTGTATTAGACCCCAGGGTTCAAGAGTCCTAGGGTGTCTAAGAAGCCGTATCTGTAGAGTCCTATTTATCGGTGTGAAGCGCGCCACATCTATAATTAGAAAGTTGCAGCATTTAGACACTATCTCACTTCTTTCATACTCATTTTATGCGATAGAGTTCATATCTATAAAGTTTCTTTCTAACTCTAGCTTGCGCATGTCTTTCAGATCATGCCTCAACGAAGAGATATCCGAGGTCGTCCTGCTAGAAGTAATGTTGAGGATAAAAGGGTACCTAATGCACCAGAAGTGCAACCCGAAGGAGAGGTCACTAATGCTGAGTTCTGGGATGCTATCCGGATATTGAGTCAAGTGGTGGCCACCCAAGTTGGGCGACAAAGAGAGAATTGACAGGAAGTTGCTGATACTTCTAGGATCCATGAGTATTTAAGGATGAATCCTTCAAACTTCACTGGTTCAAGCATCAATGACGATCCGAAAAAAATTGTAGACAAATTGCAGAAAGTTTTTGAGTTTATGAATATTATTGATCCTGAGCAAGTTGAACTAGAGGCATACCAACTGAAGGGTGTTGCTAGAATCTTGTTTGACCAATGGAAGAAGGGTAGAGGTGAGGGTGTACCGATTTTGAGCTGGGTTGTGTTCGAGGGTGCCTTCATGGGGCGTTTCTTTCCTCATGAGCTAAGAGAGGCAAACGTAAGGGAATTCGTCACTCTTAAGCAGGAATCTATGAGCGTACATGAATATAGCCTTAAGTTCATCCAACTGTCCCGTTATGCTCCGGAGATGGTTGTTGACATGAGGAGCATGATCAGTTTATTTGTTGTTGGGTTGTCTTATCTATCAAGTAAAGAGGGCAAGGCAACTATGCTAATAGGGGACATGGGCATAGCAGGGCTGATGATCCATGTGTAACAGGTTGAGGAAGATAAGATGATTGATAGAGAGGATTTTTGAAACAAGAAAGCTAAGACAGGGAATGATTCCGGATAGCAGAGGAGTAATGCCAACCGGTCATCTTTCCAGCATAAGTAAAAGGGACCTGCCCCATCATCTGCTAGTGCACCTGCATCAAGAAATAGAAGAGAGTTCAATAATAAGAATTCACAAAATTTCAGAGCTAGACCTGCACAGTCTCAAGGTAGTGTGGCACAAGGAGGTAATGGGACTCCTTCATGTGCTAAGTGTAGTAGGAACCACTCAGGACTGTTTTGTGATGGCTCCACTGGTTGCTTCAAGTGTGGTCAGAATGGTCACTTCATGAAAGAGTGCCCTAAGAACAGGCAGGGCGGTGGTAATGTGGGAAATAGAGCCCAATCTTTTTCAGTTGCTCCACCAGACAGAGTTGCACCTAGAGGAGCTACTCCAGGGGCAAGTGGAGGAGCAAACCATCTGAATGCTATCACTAGTCTCCAAGAGCAAGAGGATTCGCCAGATGTTGTCACTGGTAAGATCAAAGTCTTTAATTTTGATGTCTATGCTTTGCTAGATCCAGGAGCGAGTCTATCTTTTATGACTCCTTATATTGCTGTAAATTTTGATATTCTTCCTGAGCAACTTCTTGAACCCTTCAGTGTTTCTATGCCTATTAGAGAGTCTATTCTAGCTAAGAGAGTCTATCGTGATTGTACCATTTCCGTCAATCACAAGAACACCATGGGTGACTTAGTTGAGTTAGATATGGTAGATTTTAATGTCATTCTAGGTATGGACTGGCTTCATTCTTGTTATGCCTCAGTCGATCGTAGAACTCGAGTTGTTAAGTTTCAGTTTCCTAATGGCCAGTTATTGAGTGGATGAGTAGTTCAGCAGTGCCTAAAGGTCGTTTTATTTCATACCTTAAGGTGAGAAAGTTAGTTTCCAAGGGGTACATCTATCACTTAGTCCGAGTTATTGACTCTAGTAATGAGACACCACCTATTCAGTCAGTCCCAATAGTGAGTGAGTTTCCAGAAATCTTTCCAGATGATCTCCTTGGAGTCCCTCCTGAGAGAGAAATAGACTTTGGTATAGATATTCTTCCTGATACTCATCCTTTCTCTATTCCGCCATCTAGAATGGCTCCAGTAGAGTTAAAAGAGTTAAAAGAGCAGCTGAAAGATCTTCTTGAGAAAGGTTTTATTCAACCAAGTGTCTCACCTTGGGGCGCTTCGGTCTTATTTGTGAGAAAGAAAGATGGTTCTCTGAGAATATGCATAGATTACCATCAGTTGAATAAGGTTACCATCAAGATTAAGTATCCTCTTCCGAGAATTGATGATTTTTTTTATCAACTTCAGGGTGCCACTTGTTTTTCTAAGATAGACCTCAGATTTGGCTAGCATCAGTTGAAAGTAAGAAAAAGTTATATCCCTAAGACCGCTTTCAGGACCCGCTATGGTCATTATGAGTTCCTAGTTATGTCATTTGGTTTGACCAATGCTCCTGCAGTATTCATGGACCTTATGAACAGAGTATTCAAGCTTTATTTAGATATGTTTGTTATCGTATTTAATTGATGACATTCTAATCTATTAGAGGAATGAGGAAGATCGTGCTAGTCATCTCAGAATAGTTCTGCAAACCCTCAAGGATAATGAGTATATCCTAAGTTTTATAAGTGTGAATTTTCGCTTGAGTCTGTGGCATTCTTAGGCCATGTTGTTTCCGGTGATGGAATTCGAGTTGACACTCAAAAGATAGAGACAGTGCAGAACTGGCCTAGACCCACGTCTCCTACTGACATTAAGAGTTTCTTGGGATTAGCTGGCTATTATAGAAGGTTCGTCGAAGGGTTGTCATCTATTTCATCTCCTTTGACCAAGTTGACTCAGAAAGCAGTTAAGTTTCAATAGTCTGAAGCTTGTGAGAAAAGCTTTCAAGAATTGAAAAACTGGTTGACTACTACCCAAGTATTGACCTTACCTGAAGGTACGCAAGGTTTTGTAGTATATTGTGATGCGTCCAGAGTTAAATTGGGTTGTGTTATAGCTTATGCCTCCAGACAATTTAAGGTTCACGAGAAGAATTACCCAACCCATTATCGAGAGTTGGCTGTCGTAGTATTTGCTATAAAAATATGGCGTCGCTATCTTTATGGTGTTCATGTGGATGTGTTCACCAATCATAAGAATCTTCAGTATGTGTTTAGTCATAAAGAGCTTAATCTCAGACAGAGGAGGTGGTTGGAGTTACTCAAGGATAATGACACGAGTATTCTCTATCACCCAGGTAAGGCTAATGTGGTTGCTGATGCCTTGAGCAGGTTGTCTATGGGTAGTACTTCCCATGTTTAGGAGGACAAGAAAGAGTTAGAAAAAGATGTGCATAGACTTACATGATTAGGAGTTCGATTAATGGATTCCAACAAAGAAGGAGTAGTGGTGATGAATGGGGCTGAATCATCATTAGTTTCCGAAGTGAAAGAGAACCAAGACCAAGATCCTATTTTGCTTGAATTGAAGGCAAATGTTCATAAGCAAAAAGTGATGGCTTTTGAACAAGGGGGAGATGGTCTATTGAGGTATCAAGGTAGATTGTGCGTGCCAAGGGTGGATGAACTTCAAGATAGGATCATGGGGGAAGCTCATAGCTCCAGATATTCTATCCATCATGGAGGTATCAAGGTAGATTGGTATTTTCCTTACCCAATCAAGTTAATTCGTTTTTAGTAATTAAATAGGGGTCTAAACTGATTTAGTTCAATTTACACAATCCTAAATCACGCCTAGGGTTTTGAGAATTGTTCAAGAAGAGGAGAAAAGGAGAAAAGTCAAGGTGTTCTAGGAGATTTCTTGCGGAATCTAAGGTCGTTTCGCCAAGGGTTGATCCCTAAAGAGGTATGTGAGCTCTCATTGTGTAAGGTTCATTCACCCACACACCAAACATGTTATTTTAGCGAAATTTCGTTCTTGAAGTAGAAGAATTTGATGTTCTTAAGTTTTAGCCAAAATTGGAAGCTTTTGGGTTCTTGAGGTGCGAGTTTTTGTAAAAAAGTTGAGTTCCTTGATGAATTTTACTGTGGGTTCATTGGAGTCGTTCTGGGTCGGTGAATGTTTCGAAGATTTAGTCGATGAAACTATTTTGGGTGGGGTTGAATCGAATTTGGGAAGAAAGGAAAAGATCGGGCAAATAATTGTGCCCAGGTCTGCGTCGCAAAGGTCCTCAGAATTTCAGTCCCTAGGAAATTATCCCCTCTCCGCGTCGCGGAGAGGATACGGAGTCCACTGCCTCGAAAATATTTAGACAAACAAAATTTTAATTCCATAGCCGCGTCGGGGAGAGGATATGGAGTCCTCTTCCTCAAATATAATTATGCGAACAAAGATCTGATTCCACAGCCGCATCGCGCCAGTATTCTTTAACTTGGATCTTCGCTCGTTCTTATAAACAACTATCTTTACCTTCCTAAATCATCGAGAGGTCCTACAATCCAAATCATAATCTTGAATCTATAAATTCAAATTCAAGATAGAGTTAAGAATCAAGTATTGAGAGTTCTTCAAGTCATTTAAAAAGTGTTTTAGAATCATTTTAAACTTTTTTTAAAGACTTAAGCATTGAGATTGAGAAAGAGTAGAGCCAAGTTCATTTATTTAAAATGTTATATGGGAACTAAGTATTCCCAAAGAGTAATGTTTTCACATTTAAAATGAGAGGAAACACTAATTTCCCAAAAAGAGTTTTGATGAGCAGTTTTAGTACCATCTCTTTTAAGAGACAGATCTTTTGAGTAATAATCTCAAACCACAGAAAAGTTATGTTTTAAACATATGAGCCAGTTACATTTAGGCAGTAGTATTGAGCACTGATATGGGGACGAGTTCAGATGAATCAAGGCTCCGTAAAACATGTAGCCAATCTGGATAGAAAGAGTCATACTTTTTAGATGATTCCTTAATAATTTTTATCATAGACTAGTGGATCCACTTAGCAGTAGGTTCTATACCCCGGCAAGGTATAGGACAGTTCTTGCAGCGTGGGCGAGACATTGTATCATCACATAGCTCATAGTGATGGTTGTCGATTAGAGAACCTCCCACAGAGTTACTTGTATTTTCATATACAAAAACTAAGTTATTATTGTGTGTTTTTATACACTCAGTTGTTATCTACATGCTTTAAAGTTTTTTCTTTATATTGCACCTTTATGACTGCATTATATTGAGATGAGTTGAGTTGAGATAAGGCAAGTGTTTCTTTCAGATTCAAGTTCAAGCTTATGTCTTGTTTAGAGTTCCCCTCGCATGCTCGTACATTCCATGTACTGACGCCATTTGCCCTGCATCTTTTTTATGATGCAGATACAGGTAACCAGGATCAGCATACAGTGCTTCGTTGATCCAATTGAGCTTCAGTGTCATTTGGTGAGACTCCTTGCTTTCCGGAGGACCCTTTTTAGCATGTTTTGTCATTTCAGTTGTTAGGATGATCGTGGATCTTGTCCTGACACCCTCACAGTATTAGAGGCTTCATAGATAGTTATACATTATTAGTTCATTAGTCTTGTTCATGTCAGTTGTTTTGATTATAAGACTTGAGTTGCCTTATTGACTAGTTGAATGTCTCCTTCACAACATTTTAGTTTATTTCATGAATTTATCTTTTTTGAGTGAAGTCTTCCGCTGAGTAGTAAGCCAGGCAAAAGGATCATTTGGGGCCAACAATGGTTCTCAAGTACCAGTCCCGCCGAGGGTGTAGGCTCGGGGTGTGACACAAGTAATGTAATGGATTTCCTTGCGATTAACAATGTCATAAGATTTTTAACATCGCTTATTTTAATTAATCCTAAATATTTATTTTTAAAAGAACAATTATTTGTCGGTTTTGTTGAATTATTCCCAAATTAAATATGAATGTACCATTCTGCACCTATCAATATAAAATATAAAAATATTGCTTAACTAAGAGTGTTTTGGTTCAATGGAAGAAACTATTTTTTTGTTTTGTAAAATAAGTTAATTTATCATTAATTATATTTAATCACTTTAGTCCATATTCAGTGAATTGTTGGGGTTTGACATATTTTTTTATAAAAAATTTAAGGACATAAATTAATAAAGGCTAATTTTACACTATTACACTTTTGATTATTCTCAAAGACTCAAACTATCACACTAAAAGAAAAAAGAAATTTTAGAACCTCATTAAAAAAAGGGTAAATACGATTGAAAAAAATCTCAATCATTTTCTTTAACTTTGAAAATTCTACTTATTCTAAACTATAGAAAAATCCTAAGCAATTCACTTAATCTGTACCAGAAGGAGTATTTGGCAAGTACATTAATAAATATCACCCTAAAATATCTTTTTTTTTTATAACACCCTAAAATATCTACATGTAGCCTAAAGAATAATAAGTTTGGAAAGAATTATTTTTTTCATGCCATTCAAATGTATTTCTAAAACAAATCAAATGTCATGTAATTAATTAATGGATCAGGCATATCCCCTTTCGGAGGGGCTATATAAATTACTCTCTCTTTTTTATTTTTCACTCACTGAGTCTTTTCTATATAAATAAAAATCTTTCTATTTTTCGAGATGGTAAAGAGAGATAATAGCGATGTGGCAGCAGTGACAATGGTTGTACCTCCAAACGAGATGCAATACATAGGTGTAAGTCAGAGGACATCGGGGAGATACTCAGATATGGTTATAGAACCTATCTAGCAAACACACATCTAGCTTGGGACATTTGATACACTAGAACAAGCTGATATGACTTATGATACGGCCGCGACAATGTCTCGCGGCCCTAAAACCATAACTAATTTTCTGGTGATAAATGAATATAAGGTCGAAAAGGTTAATCCTAAGACTGATAGTGATGAAGATAATAATAATCCCAATCGAAGCAGCAATATCGAGACGTCTTCTAGACCCGGTAATTCTACTCCTCCGCTGACGGTACTTAAAGACTTTTATTTGGAGGTTATGAAGAGAGGTGGATTGATACCTCGTGACGCGGCAAGGGGCAACAGTGGGTGTGAGGTCAAGGATCAGCCACCAACAACCAAAGTTGAGCATGTTCAGCTTGATGAACTCAATATTGACCCCAGCCTTGCCCCGCTGGGGAACATGTGAAATAGTACCGCATGCATCATATTTCTCAGAAGAAATAGTTTTATATCTGTTGTTAGATTTTTATGATCAAAAAAATAATACATAAATATTTTCTCATATCTTGTGTGATGATAGAAGTAATGTAGTATTAATTTAGAATGTAGTATTAATTTTGAAACATAATTATATCTTCTTCGTTGTATCATTTTTATGTCTTTTTTTCCTTTATTGAATTTAGTTGTCTAAATATGTAAATTATCTTTCAAATAACTTCAAGATTGTATGTCCAAATTCACAATTAAAATTAAAAATAATTAACTCTCAAAATTAGAACTATATCAAATAAATTGAGACCGTCAAAGTTTAAGTTATCACTATAAAGTCTAAGAAATTTGTAATTAAAAATCAAATTGCACTACTTGACGTAGAAAACCTTGGTGGTTTTTATTATATTGCAATAGTAAATTCTCATGTCATTTTGTTGCATTAGTGTGTGTAATATAGATGATAGTCTATCTACTAGATTCATTTTATTTGCCACTTACTCTATTTCCTCTAATTCATATTAACTGAATTTGTAAGGCAATGCATACTTATTAAGAAAAATATTTAAGGACATAATTTAAATCATATTTTCAATAAAAAAAAATTTGTGAAATCATAAATATAACTTTGTAAGTAGTAAAATTTATCTCCTAAAAATACATAAAACTTCACAAAAGGAAAGGGAAAATATGAAAAACTTCAAACATCCATCTTGAAGTTTGAATAATTCAATTATTTTGACCAATGAAATAAGGATTAAAAATTCAGTAAATATGGACTAAAGAGAGTATATTTTATTTTGTACATGATTTTTTTAGAAAATACTCTAATTAGAGAAAATTTTGACTAACATATAATTTATTTATTATATAAATTATGATTATGAATTTACTTTGATAAACTAAATATTAGTCATTAAATTTAATTTATGTCATATGTTAATAATCCAAGCAAAAATTTGGAAAAAACAGAGAAAATAGAATTTTGGTCCAAAAGAGAGCTCGAATGTACATGATAATTACACCACATGTCACCTTATTTATTTTTATAAAAAAAATCATTGTTTCTAAAGATTATATATGTTTTAGCCAAATCAATAAATTTTATTTTTAGTGATTCACTTACCTTTGAGTATTGTTGATTGGTTATGGACTTATGATTAATGAAAATATTCTTTTTGATAAGTAAACTTAGTGGACCATGAGAGTATTTTCCTAGTCAAAATCCACGTAATCTTAGCTTTTAGCTAACTAGTTAATAGTACTGACTATATATATTATTAGTCAATAATTCAATAGTTATTTTTTCAAATGTAATTAATAATTAGTTGACCAAATTAAATGTATCTCTTTGAGAAATTGCTATATTAATCACTCTTCTTCTTCTTCTTTTTTCACTCACTGAGTCATCTCTATTTACCAAAAATTCTTTCAGTTAGTTTTTTTTTGTGTAGACGCACTCAGGACTTCAAGCCACGATCAATGACCACCATTGGTGCATTCACAGGCATAGTGACCGTCCTCATTGCACTTTTAATAGTCGCTACCACCATCTCTGCCACCACCACCACCACCTCGATCACCACCGCCTGATTCTCTTCTACCTCCGCCTCCATAGCCTTCACTCTGGGTACACTCCCTAGCAAAGCTGCTAGGAAGTGTTCACAGAGTGAAGGAATCAGGCGGTGATGACCGAGGTGGTAGTGGCCATGGTTGTGGTGGTCGAGGTGGTTGTGGCGGTTTCTACAAGTGTGGTGAAGACGATCACTATTCCTGTGAATGCACCAATCGTGTCTAGCTTGGTACCTTTGACATGAAGGAAGAAGCAAGAAGGGCCTACGATAAGGCGGTGAGGATGTATCGCGACCCTAAAGTCAAACTAAATATCCCGACTTGAAATGAGGATAATCTAGAAAACCGTTATTAAAAACGACGAGCATGTACATCATGAGCTCAATTTAATGAAAATGTACGACTCATCAAATATCGATTGCAGTTATTAGAAGAAATAATTTAATTTACGTTTTTGAATATTAGAAGAACAAACAAATACATGAAACTTAATTATGTCTTGTTCGTTGTATATATCACCTTTCTATCATTTTTTTCTCCTTTATAGAATTCAGTTGAATGAATTTTTAATCGATTGCATTGTTTATGTTCCGTGTTCATTGACTTTCTGTGCTCATCTTCTTCTTTTTTTTGTTTTCTATGTTTGGATGTGATTATTATATATACCATGTAATTAGTATAATCTTGATTCTTTTGTAGTCATGTCGAAATCTGCTACTTTATTAATTTCCTTGAACATTGTTCATGAAATCGGCTAAAAAAAAATTTAAAAACAAATGATAGTTTTAAGCCACTTCATTATTGATTTGTCATTACTAGTTTATTTAACTACACTGTGATTTTCAGTTACAAAGGATTAATAGATGTCGGATCTTAAAAAGGAACAATAAAAAAGTAAGTGAGATTCGAATTAACTTTATTTAGTTTTAACCAATTAAATATAAAATGCTAATAAAATTCAATATGTGTAAATTGATTGGTGAAATAAAAAAACCCTTAAAACATTTATTAGGATCACTTTATTTTTCTTGAGTCGAGTAAACCTTTAAAAAATAAGAAGGAGAAATAGCAAACAAAAAAGATTTTAACTTTCCTTTATTTGTTGAGGGTGGGTGGGGGCATGACCCTTTTGGAAAACTAAAAAAAATAAAAAATATGCAATGTTATAATGACAGTCATGTACTAAAAGATAAAAATTAAATGTGAATATATCATTCATACCTATCACAATAAAACATGAAATATTGCTTAACTAAGAGTGAATTTGTTTAAAAAAATGAATTTTGTTTTTGGTTGTTTTGGAAAATAAGTCAACTTAGTATTAATTACCTACTTTTTATTCGGATAATAAATTAAAAATTATCACCCCAAAATATTTACAGGTAGCCTATAGAGTAATGAACTAGGAATGAGATTTTGTTATTTCTACTATTTTGTTTAGAAATGTAAAAAAAAAATCATTTTCAAGCAATTTATATGTACAATTTATTTACTAAAACAACTAAAATGTCATGTAAATTAATTACCATGTATCCCATGAGAAATGACTATATAAATCAGTCTCCATCTTTCTTTTTCACTCATTCAGTCTCCTCTATATACCAAATAGTTAATCTATATATTAGGATGAAAGAGAGAGAATACGGCGTTGCAATTATGGTGACAGGGGCGGTAACCCCAATTGAGGTTCAGTATAGGGTGTGAGGAAGAGGCTAAAGGGATGTACGGAGTTGATATTACAAACCCCATCCAAAAGGTACGTGTCTAGCTTGGGACCTTTGATACGAAAGAAGAAGCAACAAGGGCTCACGATGAGGCGGCAAGGATGTGTTGCGATCCTAAAGCTTAACTTAATTTCCCGACATCAAATGAGGATAACCTAGAAAATCCTAATAAAATGACGAGAATCTCCATCATGAGCTCAATCTTGAACTCACCCTTGCTACGCTAGGGAGAAAGGGAAACTGTCAGAATTTGTGATCAAGTATCATAGTTATTAGAAGAAATAATTTAAATTTCCTTTTTAGAATTTTGTAAGGAAATATAATTAGTAATACAAAAATCTTTTCTCATTTCTCGTGATGATAGAAGTGATGTTATAGTAATTTAGAAACTTAATTATGTTTTCTTTGTTGTATTATTTTTCTTTTTTTTTATTTTCCTTCATAGAATCCAGTTGAAAGAATTTCTGTTTGTTTGTTATGTTCCTTATTTGTGTATCGATCCAACATTGAAGGTTTAAATTCGTCTTTCAGTTTCACCTAAAGCAACAAACTCATATTCTTTTTTTTTTTAATTTAACTTTAGATTTTCTAAAAGAAAAACAAGTAGATTAAAATAGGACTAGCCGGGGATGGATTTAGGAGAGGGTGTTTATTCTAATCCCTTCGCAAAAAATTAGATTATATATACATAACAAAAAAAATTAGTGTGTATATATAGAGGTTGGGTCAGTGGTTTAGAAAATTCAAAATTCATCTTAATGTTCTAAATTCAAATTTTATAAACTGTTTTATTTTTCAAAGTATCTTAGACTTCTCATGTAAAGTGAGCTATTAAGAATGAATAATGTGATAATAGGTGCATAACTGCTCATTCTGTCTCGTCTTATGTGAAAGCATTTGGAGTGTGAGAGTCAAAATATTTTTTTTGAATATGAGGACGGTTTTAAATTCTTCAAATAAAAATTACATATTTGAGAACTACTATTAATTTTCTTCATCCCAATTTATATGGCATTGAATTTGATTGTGAGAGTCAAATAAAAAAGGATCTGATTGTAATTTATTCATATGACTTTTAAATATTTTAAATTATTAATCGTTGTTACTTATAGATTGCATGTCCTTGTCACGACCCGAGCCTACACCCTGGACGTGGCCGGCACTCGAGAACCATTGTTGGTCCCAAAGTGAACCCTCATCCTGGCTGGCTACAAACGGAAGACTAACTCAAGCATACAAAAGCTTAAAACTGAATTAAATTTCATTGAAACCAAATACTCAACCTTTTTAAAATTCTGTACAATACTAAAAAAAAAGTAAATACAGAAACTCCTCAACTTTGTCTATCTATGAAGCCTTAACTATTACAGAAGGATATCAGGACAAGACCCACGACATCTCAAAACTACTAATTGTAAGATAAAGGTGAAGTCCTCCGAAATATAAGATGGCTCACCAAAGCTGACTGGAATATCACATGACCTCAACGAAACGCATGTTGATGATCCTGAATACCTGTATCTGCATCATGAAACGATGCAGGCCAAATGGCTCAGTACATGGAATGCACGAGCATGTAAGGAGAATTCTAAAGCATAAACATAGGCTTGAACTTGATAAAAAGGAAACATACTTACCTCTTCTCAACTCACTTAACTAAACTCAACTCAAGAATAAGATACTCAACTCAAAGATATGATACTCAACTCAAAGGTACTTAACTCAAGATACTCAACTCAAGATACTCAACCCAAGATGCTAAAGGATAATGCAACAATAAAAGATGCAGTATATGAAAAACTTTTAAAACAGTAGATAATAACTCAATTGTATTGAAGAATACAATAATAACTCAATTGTATTGAAGAATACAATAATAACTCAATTTGTATATAAAAAGACAATATAACTCTATGGGAGATTCTCTAACCGACAACCATCACTATGAGCAACGTGATGATACAACGTCTCACCCACGCTGCTAGAACTATTCTATAACTTTCCGTAGTATAGAACGCCTCAACTAAGTGGATCCTCTAGTCTATGCTAAAAAGAAATAAGGAATCATCTAAAAAGTATGACCCTTTCTACCCATGTTGGCTACATGGTTTATGGGGGCTGTGAGTTGTTAGAAATCTCACCCATATCGGTGCTCAACACTACTCCCAAAATATATCTAGATCATATATTTATAACATAACTCTTTCTGTGTTTTGAGATTATTACTCAAAATTCTCTCTTAAAAGAGATGGTACTAAAACTGCTCAAAACTCTTTTCGAAATCTCAGTATCCTCTCATCTTAAATGTAAAAACATTTACTTTTGGGAATACTTAGTTCCCATATATCATTTTAAAGAAAATGAACTCAACTCTACTCTTCCTCAACTCAGTACTCAAGTCTTTAAAATAAATTTTAAAATAATTTGTAAAAAGACTTCTTAAAATAGGGTTCATGCCGAATTATTGACGTGACCGACTCAATTCAAGGTTTTCAATAACCATGCAGAGAAC
This sequence comes from Solanum etuberosum, assembly GCA_029582245.1. Taxonomy (NCBI): domain Eukaryota; kingdom Viridiplantae; phylum Streptophyta; class Magnoliopsida; order Solanales; family Solanaceae; genus Solanum; species Solanum etuberosum. The sequence goes on along the minus strand of JAJONR010000418.1, from coordinate 47,445 downwards.
TCAATAATTGGAACTCAACAACTCCCGAACTCAAGGAGTCAATGATACTACTCATCTCAAGTATGCTCAACTCAAAGGGTTCATGCGGAATTTTAGGCATGAACTACTCAATTCAAGGACTCAATGATACTACTCATCTCAAGTATGCTCAACTCAAAGGGTTCATGCGGAATTTTGGGCATGAACTACTCAATTCAAGGACTCAATGATACTACTCATCTCGAGACTACTCAACTCATAGGGTTCATGCGGAATTATGGGCATGAACAACTCAACTCAAGGACCTTCATGGGTGACATGTAGTAGTCCCACAGTTAGGAATATAATTTCAAAAGGGTTAGGAACTCAATACTCAAGAACTTACAACTTAAAGATAATTCTCCTCTCAAAGATACTCAATTTATGGAGTTCATGCAGAATATATGGGCATCAACGACTTGAATCAAGGGTCTAGATAACAATATGGACTCATGTATACGATTCTTCTCATTCTCATACTTACTTCCTCAAAATTCCTTTTAAGAACTCAAGTGTTGGCGTTAAAAAAAAAGCTTTTCAAAATTTATAACTCAAAATAGGGTTCATGCTGAAATATAGTGTAACACCCCGCTTTTTGAAAGAACTAGAGTTAAGAAGAAAACCATTTTTTTTGGAAATAATCAAATTTGAAAAGCTTGACAAAGTTAAGCAAAGTATGAGTTTTGGGTCAACTTAAAATGACCTTAAATTCTAGCAAACGGTGAGTTAGGTGGGCTTCTAGATACCGTAGGAAAGGTCTTTGAATTATCTTTCCAACGCCACCGAGTTTTCTCAATTTCAAGTTCGTATGAGAGAGATATGCCCATTTGAAGTCGAGTTTTCTAGATAAGGAAAGTCAAAACTGGATTTTAGACGGGTATTATGGTCTTTTCACTACCCAATTAATTAAATTCATTTTTGGTAATTAAGTTGGGGTTGAAACTGAATTGGTTCAATTTACTCTTCAGAAAATTAAGTTAGGGTTTTGAGAGAAGAGAAAAGAAGAGGAGAAAAGAGGAGAAGAAGCAAAGATTCATCGCGTTCTTGAAGTTAAGCTTGTGGATTTCTCCAAGGGTTGATCCCTACGAGGTATGTGAGATCACATAGCGTTGGGTTAGTTCACCCACGGGCCAATCATGATTTAACTCAGTGAAATTATGTTCTTGAAAGTATAGAAATTGAGTTCTTGATGGATTGTGTTGAAGTTTCTATTGGGTTCTTGATTGTTGAAGTTGTTGAGAAGTTCTTTAGTTAGATTCATGAAAGTTGATATTGTTTTGAGTATATTTTTGCATATTTTTGTTATGTATTCGAATCTAAGTGTTTGGAGAAGGAACCATTCTAATATAGAGGGTTTGGAGTTGAAAAACGACCAAGAAAATTCGTCAAAAATCTGTGAAAAGGGGTGGGGTGCCGGGCCACTCAGAGCGCCCCACATCAGTTCCTGAAGTTTGTGCTCTAGGGCGTCGCACCCCAACCCAGCTTCTGAAGTTTTGGGGCTGGCGCCCGGTGCCACTCAGAGCACCAGGGACGCCAGGTCTTCTACCCTTTCCCACTTCTTTTTGTTTGAGTTCCCTTGAAACGTACCTATGTTTTCTAGTTGATGTCTACACTCTAAGATACGTCTAAACATCATGATATCATTCATAAACATGAATCATAACCTTGAATTCATAATTCCAAATTCAAGGAAAGTTAAGAGCCAAGTCTAGAGAGTTCCTAAAGTCTTTTCAAAAGTCTTTTACAAATGTTGTAAACTTATTTTAATATTTGAGTTTTGAGTTGAGTATAGATTAAAGAATGAAGTTCAATTCTTCAAAATAGTATATGGGGACTATGTATTCCAAAAGAGTAAATATTTTCACATTTAAACAAGAAAGGAAACTCTGATTTTCAACAGAGCCTTTGAGCTAGTTTTTCAGTAAAGAGTAAATGCTTTCACAATTAAGCAAGAGAGGGAACACTGATTTCCTAGAGAGCCTTTGTGCTAGTTTTTGAGTAATTATCTCAAACCATAGAAAGAGTTATGTTTTTAAACATATGAGGTAGTTATATTTTGGGAGTAGTATTGAGCAAGAATATGGGGGAGAGTTCAGACAACTCACAGCCCCCATAAACCATGTAGCCATCATGGGTAGAAACGGGTCATACTTTTTAGATGATTCCTTCGTGCTTGTTAGCATAGACTAGTGGATCCACTTAGTAGTTAGGTTCTATACCCTCGGTAAGGTATAGGACGACCCTGGCAGCGTGAGGCAAAATGTTGTATCATCACATAGCTCTTAAGTGATAGTTGTCGGTTAGAGAACCTCCCACAAAAGTATTTTTTATTCTTATATACACAGAGTTAAATGTATTTTTATATACACACAGAGTTTATATTGTATCTTTGCATACATACTGAGTTACTATTGTATTTCTAAATACACAGAGTTGTTATCCATGTTTTAAAAGCTTGTCTTTATAGTGCACTCATATTATTGCTTTATATTGAAATGAGTCAAGTTGAGTTTAGTTGAACCCAGGTATGTTCTTTCAGTTCTTTTAAAGCTTATTTCATGTTTTAGAATTCCCCTCGCATGCTCATACATTCAATGTACTGATGCCATTTGGCCTGCATCTTTTCTTAATGCAAATACAGGTAACCAGGATCAGCATCCAGTGCTTCGTTGATCTAGTTCAGCATTCAGATTCATTTGGTGAGCCTCCTTGCTTTCCGGAGGATCCCCTTTTTATCATATTTTTATTATTTCAGTTGTTATGATTATCGGGGATCTTGTCCCGACATCCCTCTTAGTATTTAGAGGCTTCATAGACAGTTAGTTATTAGTTCAGTTGCCTTGTTATTTAAGTTGTTTTTAATATAACACTTGAGCTACCATTTTGGCCAGTTAAATGTTGATCTTTAAAACATTCTAAGTTATTTGTTGAGACAGTTTAGTTTAATTGTATTTCAATACTTTCTTTTATCATGAGTAAGTCTTCCGCTAAGAGTTAAGCTAGGCCAAGGGTTCGCTTGGGGAAAATAATGGTTCTCGAGTGCCAGTGCCGCCCAGGGTGTAGGCTCGGGGCATGACAAACTTGGTTTCACAACACAGAGTTCAAGAGTCCTTGGAGTCTATGAAGTCGTGTCTGTAGAGTCCTAGTTATCGGTGTGAAGCGCACCACATCTATAATTATGAGGCTGCAACACTTAGGAACTATCACACTTCTTTCATACTCATTTCGTGCGATAGATTTATCTCTATAAAAGTCTCTTTCTAACTAGTGCTTGCGCGTGTCTTTCAGATCATGCCTCCACGAAGAGTTGTCAGTGGTCGTCCCGCTAGAAGGAATGTTGAACCATAGGATCAAGGGGTAGCAATTGCACAAGAAGTGCAACCCCAGGGAGAGGTTATCAATGCTGAATTCTGTGAAGCTATCCGGATGTTAAGTCAAGCTGTGACCAATCAAGTTGGACAGAGAGAGAACCGACAGGAAGTGGCTGATACTTCAAGGATCCGTGAGTTCTTAAGGATGAATACTCAAAGCTTCATTGGTTCAAGTGACTGAGGATCCAGAAAACTTTATTGAGGAGCTTCAGAAGGTTTTTGAGATTATGCATGTTGCTTATGCTGAGAGGGTGGAACTAGCTGCATACCAAATGAAGGGTGTCGCTAGAATCTGGTTTGATCAGTGGAAAAAGAATAGAGTTGAAGGTGCACCACTTGTGAGTTGGGCTTTGTTTGAAGAGGCCTTCTTGCGGCGTTTCTTTCCCCGTAAACCTAGAGAAGCCAAGGTACGAGAATTCCTTACTCTTAAGTAGGAATCTATGAGTGTTCATGAGTACAGTCTGAAGTTCACCCAACTTTCCCTCTATGCTACGGAGATGGTTGCTGACATGAGAGGCAGGATGATTTTCTTTATTCCTGGGTTGTCTCGTCTGTCAAGTAAGGAAGGCAAGGCAACTATGTTGATAGGGGATATGGACATAGCAAGGCTAATGATCCATGTGCAACAAGTTGAGGAGGATAAGCAGAGGGATAGAGAAGAGTTTAAAATAAGAGGGCTAACACATCGGGGAATGAGTCCGGGCAGCAAAAGATTAATGCGAACCGATCTTCCTTCCTACAGAAACAAAAGGGACCTGCTCCATCATCTGTTAGTCCACCTGCACCAAGAAACAGAGTTGAGTTCCAAAATCAGAATTCCCATAATTTCATAGCTAGACTTGCACATTCTCAGGGTAGTATGGAACAGGGGGTTACTACCACTCTTGCATGTGCTAAGTGTGGTAGGAGCCACTCAGGGGTGTGTCGTGATGGCTCCACTTGTTGCTTCAAGTATGGCCAGAATGGTCATTTTATGAGAGAGTGCCCTAAGAATAGGCAGGGTAATGGTATCGGGGGGAAATAGAGCCCAGTCTTCTTGAGTTGCTCAGCCAGATAGAGCTGCATCTAGAGGAGCTACTTCAGGGGAAGACGGAGGAGGAAACCGTCTTTATGCTATCACTAGTCGCCAAGAGTAAGAGGATTCGCCAGATGTTGTCACTAGTACGTGATGAGTCCGAGTTTTGGACTCATTTAGAGCTTCGTTTATATTGATTTAGTGTCCTCAAATGCTTATTTTGTGCCAATAACTGATGTTAAATCCTTGATTTTCAGGAATATGGATTGAGGAACAAAGCAAGGACACTAACAGGCAAAAAGGAACAAAATAGGCTTAAGAAATGAAGATGGGTGAGCTTGAGGATCACAAAGAGCATTCGGCGTGTCGCCAAGTGGCTCCTCAGACCGCCTAAAGTTTCAGTGTGCCAAGCTCTAAAGGAACGAACCAAGTCGATGAGGAAAAGGGGCAGTCGGCGGATCACCGAGTGATTCCATGAAAAAAGATAGATCGCCCAAAGTTACAAACCTCGAGGATGCTGAATGCTAAGGCGAAAAGGCGATGGAAGAGTTCAAAGGGCGGCTCGCCGAGTTGTTCGGTGAGCCCGACTTACTTCACTGAGTGGCCCTTCGTCACTTATTTTCAGCGACTATAAATTACATTTTGAACATTAATTTAGCATCGAATGTTATAGACTTAGATTATTACACTTAGTCTAGGAGAGTTCTTCCTTAGTTTTGAAGGATTGAAGAAATTCACTTTTTAGAAATTGGAAGTGGATCTTTGATATTCATCAAATTGAAGCATTGTAAAGACAAAATCACTCTTACCTAGTTGATGGATAATCAATTTGGTAACTATTTTTACCTTTTTATAATGTCTAACTAAAACCCCAAATTCTTGGGGTGTGATTATGTGATTATGGGTTGATTTAGCTTATGGCTATTGCTAATTGTTAGTTTAAATGATATGTAAAAGTGATTTTAATCATTAACTGTGGTTTAATTTGAGAATTGTAGTTGCAAATGCAATTCTATGTTTGTGTTTTTGGAATGCTCGAGAGGGAGGTTTTAGAACTAAGGTTTTTGATTAATGGTTTGTGGGTATTGGGTTAATTTGGGTTCAGCTCGAGAGAGTGAATCCTAAACCTAATTCCACACATTTAGCTCGAGAGTGTGAATGGATTAAGGTGTGGGTTGCTCTTATTTTGCATGCTTGTTGATGTTCGAGAGAAATCACTTGATTCAGAGTAAATTGTTCGAGAGAAAATTTACCTCCCCTATAGCCTAGCCTACTCACTAATATCTAGCTATTTACTAATAGTTGCAGTTATCCATATGTCTATATTGCCTATAATCTATCACATCCCAAGAATCCATCTTTTTTTTTTTAATTCTTATTGTTTGTGACTGCTATTTGTAGTTGATAATCAAAACCAAAACTTCCATTTGACATTCGTGTCACCCCTTAATTTGAATGATGTCCTTATTCGATAATTTTAATTCCTATGACTGATTTGACCGCGTTTATACTTCCCAATTGAATCTCAAACACGTACTGCTCCCTATGGGATTCGACCCCAACTCATTTAGTTGGGTTTTATATTGATTTACGATCGTTTGCTCCTAGAATTGGATGAGGTGTGCTTGAAACGTTAATCAAAATGGTGCCGCTGCCGGGGAGTGGTATTTTTTGAAATTCTTTTGGTGAAGTTGAATTGTGTTCTTGTTAGTCATAGTTGAATCTACTTACTTTTAGTTTTGGTTTTTGTGTTTCTTGTTAAAACAGAGGAAATGAGTGTTAACGGTAGCAATGGTAGCCAAATGGGCCACCAAGATGACATCAGTAATCTCAATGATGTCAACGACCCAAATGTCAATGACCCAAATCTAGTGGGCCGAGTTGGTGCCATTCGATTGCCTCCAGCGTAAGGAAACATTATTTTCCACATTACAAGAACCATGTTACAGCTCATGCAATTGAAAGGTTTGTTTAGTGGGTTGGCTCATGAGGATCCCCATGAGCATATAGGAAGTTTTGTTGATGTATGCGGACCATTCTCCTTTAAGAACATATCTCAAGAATCGGTCCAGCTGAGGTTGTTCCCATTTTCTCTAATGGGAGAAGCATGCAAGTGGTTGGCTGAGTATCCAAGAGATTCTATCACTTTGTGGGAAGAGCTTATTACCGCATTCCAAGTGCGATTTTTCCCTCCTTCGAAGATGATGACTCTTTGGGATAGTATACAACACTTCAAGCATTTGGAGAGTGAGCCAATCCATGAGATTTAGCTAAGGTTAAAGAAGATGGTGCTGCAATGCCCACCTCATGGATTCCCTGATAATGTACTGCTGCAATACATCTACAGAAGCCTCGATTCAGTGAACAAGGGGGTGGCTGACCAACTTTCTCCGGGAGGTTTAATGCAGCAGCCTTATGTGATTGCAACCCAACTTCTTGATGGCATGAACAAAAGTAACCGGGCATGGTACACCCGCGAAGATCAAGTCTCTCCTTTTACTTACAAATTGACAAAGGAACAGATGGAAAAAGATCAAGAGAGAGACCAAAACATGGCAAAGATAATGACCCAGCTGGATATCTTGGCCAAGAACGTCATGGGTGCTGGTACAAAGAGTTTTAATGTTGTCGGTGTTGGTGGTTTAAACCCCGAAGAGGCCAAATTTGAAGCGATGTACAACGAGGAAGTGAACTTCCTAGCCAACCAAGGAGGAGGTTATCGTGCTAACTACCCAAGGCCGGGTGGTAACCAAGGTTGGAACAGAGATGAGGGATGGAGAGACCGTAATAGGGAGTGGCTTGATCGTAACGCCACCTGGAAGGAAAGAGAAGGGGAAAAGGATAGGTACGTTCCTCCCCACAAGCGTCAAAAGCCCAAAGATTCTGAGGTTTGCCGGACTGAGGATATGCTCTCACGTATTCTCAACAAAGTTGAAGGGTCCGATAAAGTTTTGAAAGAAATGAAGGAAGATGTATCGACTCTCAACCAAACGGTGACCTCTCATTCCGTCTCTATCAAGCAGTTGGAGACCCAAATGGGTCAAATTTAATCGCATCTAAACTCGAGACAACAAGGGGGGTTGCCTAGTGATACTATGGCAAACCCCAAGAATGAAGTTTGAATGGGTACTTGCGTCGTGCCACGACGTTAACTAAGGCACTTCTTGGGAGGCAACCCAAGTTTTTAATGCTTTGTGTTTTGTTTTTGGAATAATGGGTGTTGATTGTGCAGGTCGAAGTGTGAAATGTGTTTGAAAAATGCATGTTAGCGAGCCAAGAGTCCAGTTGGTGACTCACCGAAGAGGTTGGCGAGCCCGACTTGGACTGCCGTTGGACTCAAGAAAATATCAAGTTGGAGTCTGTAAAACTCGACGGGCCCATGGATAGGTCGGCGAGCCCAATTTTGTCCGCCGTTTGGACCCCCAAATTAACTGGAGGTCCGGTAAAACTTGGCGAGGTAAGTCACCACTCGACATGTCGCCGAGTGGTTTGGCGAGCACGACTATTATCGTCGATGGGCCGCGAACTGAAAGGTTTTAAAAGGCCAAAGGTTTAAAATGTCAAACTCTTTCACATTCCCTCACTTTTAGCCTCATATAATCACCCCACACTCTATATTTTCAATATTTTTCCTAGTTTTACCGCTTTTGCTCTTTGATCTCATGCTCGGAGTTGGAATCCATTGCCGCCTAGCTTTACAAATTCTTATTTCGGCTTAAAGGTTGGTTTTCCGAACACCGAACTCCTAAATTGCGGTTGAACTTGAATGCATTTGGTTAAATCTTGATTGATGTGTGCTGGGCCTGTTCTGAAATTGTATTTGTGTGCTAGTTGCCTGTTTTAATTTTGAAATGTGCTTAATTTGCCTAAAATGATGATTTCCCTAGTTTTGTGCCTTGAAATTGATCAAAATTTGCTGGGTTGCGGTATTTGGTTGTTGGGTCTAGTCGGGTGACGTCAAAGTAACCACAATTGTGCTAAATGATGTATTTTCCCAATGATGGAGCGTTTGACGTCATTCTTAAGGGCACAAGTCATCAAATGGCCAATTTTGGCCAAACCGAGGGAAGTCTGAGTACCCCGGTGGCATGGGTCTAATGGGTCAAAGCTTAATAGCATGAGTGTGTTGTTTGATTTTGTTTTCTGGGGTTGCGGGCTTGATTTTGGGAAACGAGGTTGAAATTTGGCATGTTGGGCAATTCGGCGAGCTTGGTCAAGCTCACCGAACCACTCGGCGGTTCGCCAACGTCCTTCTTGATCGCCTTTAATTTCATGATTTTGCTAGACTAAAGTCTTTAAATTTCGGCGGGAAGTCGGAGATCACCGAGTGCACTTGGCGACTCGCCGAAGGTCTCCCTTGATCGCCTTTTCTGCGCCCCTAACCCCTAAAACACACTGTAACTTTCAGCGGGTTAGTATGAGTTCGCCGAGTGATGTCGGTGATTCACCAAAAGGCCCTGCACATCGCCGACCTGTCATTTTTTTGGGAAACTTTCAAGCCAGTCCTTTTGGCGAACCCGATCTGGCTCGCCAAAGTGACTCGGCTACTCGCCGATTGATTCGGCGAGTCTTTATGCAACTATATTTAAGATTTTTCTTTAATTATTTCTAACTTTTTCCGATGTGTTTTGTAGATATGGCTAGGACCAACTGGGACGAGAGTGGAATGTCGCCCCGCAAACGAGCACGGGGAATCTTGATTAATGAGGGAGCAACAACTCCTTCTAAAAAGGGAAAGAAAGCACCTCCAAAGGGAGGCAAGGGCAAGCGAAAAGCGTCCGTAGCGGAGAGACCGGAGCATAACTCCGGCAGTGATGGGGACTCTCTCCATTCTTAGGCCTCATTCTCCGAGCCTGAGGATGACCAGCCACTACAATCCCATGAACAGAGATTCGTGCAAGGTCTCGCCAAGATCCGTCTAGGATCCCGGAGTGTATCCCACCTGCTGATGATACAGTGCCAGCTCTGGCACAGACGGTGGTTCCAGCACCACCTGTTCAGGGTCCTCCTCCCCGACTACTCAACAGGCTAAAGGCCGAGGGATTGAGGACCATTCTCGAAGAAAAGAGATTGTCCACGGATGGTGTGATGGACAGGTACCCCCTTGTGTGGGACACACTCCGGTACCATAACTTTGACTTATTCACCAGGCCCCGTGGCCCATATTTTCCCACCTGGTTCAGAGAGTTCTACACAACATATGGTGATCTAGTACCCCAGGGAAAGAAAAAGGCTAGTGCCTTCAGACCGGTGAAGTCTGTGACGATTCGGGGGAAGACAGTTGGCTGTAGTAGCGATCATATTAATATTCTACTTGATAAGACCACAGACGTCGAGCACGCATATGAGAGTATGGTCATCTCACAGACGCTAGATGACCTCAAGGACTGGCTGGCTCCCCTCATTTCTGACACCACCCTGAGGTGAATTGAGGTCGGAGACCCTATTGAGAAGAAGGATTTGAATATAGCAGCCCAGTATTGGTTCGGGTTTATCAGCAGTTCTATCATGCCCTCACAAAATCAGTCTATCCTCCGCCACACAAAGGCGGCCTGTCTCTAGTCCATTATCGCCAAGAAGTGGCTCAACTTGGGACTTATTATAGAGAAGGAGATGGCCATGAGGGCCAAGCAGCGCCAGACGTCCCTTCTTTTCCCAGTGCAGATAACAGAGCTATGTCAGCGGGCTGGAGTTCCTCGTGAAGAGAAGACGGACATAGAGGTCACACCTACATCATCCATAAACATCCGGGGTATAGAGGTCGAGTACACACGGGATGAGGTAGATAAAAGGAGAGCAGCTTCGGTGGATGCATCCCCGGAAGTTGAAGTTGAGTCTATATCTGCAGAGGCATCTTTGCCTACTCCGGCCCTCGGTCCTTCAGGTACACCCGCTACTACTCCTTCCCAGGCCCCAGGTTCTTTTGCTGTTTCCAAGCCTACTAGGATCACTCAGGCTATGCTCCTCAAGATGGGCACCTAGCCCATTCTGCCTATGTGCGGGCTTCCCGGCTAGAGGTTGAGGTGCCTTGGATGATTGAACGAGCTATCTCAGCTGATTTGATGCCCCTTCGGACATCTATCGATGCTCTCACAGCGAGAGTAGAGATTTGTGAGAGTCGACATGGGGTTTCTTCCAAGGTGACGGCTTTAAAAGTTGTGGTTTCAGATTTGAGGAAGGATGTGGACTATGTGAAGTCCACAGACTTCACTTCTCTCTTTGAGTCAGCTGAGGCTCAGGAAATCCTGGCCAGTTCTGCGATGCCTCTGGCTACAATCGGAGATGTACCTACATATGATGTGGCTGTTGATGAGTCAGAGTTGGAGACGGATGAGGATCAGCTTGAGGATCGAGAGGCTGATGTGTATGATGATTTAGCCGACTTGGAGGGTGCTATGATTGAGACTGCCGGATAGGCTTCTTTGAAGGATATATCCATGGTAGTCTCAAGTGGAGCCAATGTTGATGTTCCACCGGGCACTGATTCCCAAGATTAGAGTGTCAATCAAAGTACTGATGCCCTGAAAGATGGAGCGATTGTGTAGACAGGATTCTTCTTTACCTCCCTCTCTGTCGTTTTTATTGATTTGTGATTTGTTTTGTTGCATTTGAGTACAACTGCTTTTTATTTATGGTGGGGTGAGGTATTTCTATACCTACCTCTTGTGTATCTATTGGGTTTTGTGTTTTAAACTATGTTTTGATCTTATCTTGTGGATGTTTGAGCTTATGGCTCCTTGTTATTAATGCAAATGGTTTTTTGACCCATCTGAAATTTTTGCCACCTCTTGTTGTGTGTGAATGTGGCTGTTGTTGTGCAAATTTGAGTATCGGTTATGATCAATACCGATGAATTGAATAGTGCTCTTAATCAAACAAAAATGAATGCGCGGCTACGATGAGGCCCAATGAAGTTGCATAGACAATATGTGGACTTTTTACATCTCGTTGTGACTAGCCGGTTATCGAATGGAGTCTCTTGTGATGAACATTACACACTAGCTCGAATGAGTCTCGTTTGATATTGGTGCCAATGCCTTGTGTGATGACACCTAGGATTTTCTCCGTTGGTCCGGTTGACTAAGTGATGCTAGCTCTTGAAATGATATTAGGCAACAATTTTGAAGAGTGAAAGAATTTGATAATATACCTCTTTTGTGGCCAACCTTGTGAGGTGTGTGAACCTTGCTTGAACCCCCCTTGAGCATTATCCTTTTCTTGGGAGAAACTTGATGCAATTATGACCCTTCTTTATCCATTCACCCATAATCCTCATGAAGTGTGGTTTGATTGAATAGCAAAAGAGAAGGTAAATCAAGAAGTGTAAGAAAATCCCTCTTCTAGCAATGGTCTTGAAAAAGATGGAACCCCTCAATAAAAAAAAAAAGAGAAAGAAAAGAAGAAAGCAAAAGAAAAAGAATGAAAAAAGTTGTGAAATAAATTGTGAAAGTTGCAAAAGAAATGGGGTGTCCAGTTTTCCACTGGAAGATGAATAATGGGGTGAATTTTGAGCATGATTCAAATGTTGAAGAAAGGAAATAAACTGATGTTCAGACAACATTTCATGAGGGTAGCAGCCACTGAGCCTAAATGACCATACCTTTACACTCAGCCCCGTTACAAGCCTTGAAAAGACCTTTGAGATCTTGAGTGAGCTGAAACGAGTGTTGATTGGAAAATAAGGGCAAACCTAAGGGTGAAGTTATGCATGTGTTCATCTTTGTGAGTGTGAGAGTTGTATGTGATTCCGGAGCTATAAATTGTTGAGAAATTGTGTGTGAATATGGAATCATCTTTTATGTGAGGGCATTTGAGTACCTTTATTGAGCTTTAACTTGCATTTGAAGCAAGTATTGTGAACTTGAGTATCTTTGATAATGGTGAGTCACAACTTGAATGTTTCGCACAATTGATCCTTGCATGAGTAAGCTGAGTTTTGTTGTGTGCATTCATGACTGAGTCTTATGTAGCACTGTTTGAGACATCCTTTTTGAACTGCTGAACTTGAGTTTTACTTGAGGACAAGCAAAACTTTAAGTTGGGGGTGTTGATGAGTCCGAGTTTTTGACTCATTTAGAGCTTTGTTTATATTGATTTAGTGTCCTCAAATGCTTATTTTGTGCCAATAACTAATGTTAAATCCTTGATTTTCAGGAATATGGATAGAGGGACAAAGCAAGGACACTAACAGGCAAAAAGGAACAAAACAGGCTGATGAAATGAAGATGGGCGAGCCTGAGGATCGCGAAGAGCATTCGGCGTGTCACCGAGTGGCTCCTCAGACTGCCTAAAGTTCCAGTGTGCCAAGCTCTAAAGGAAAGAATCAAGTCGGTGAGGAAAAGGGGCAGTCGGCGGATCACCGAGTGACTCCGTGAAGCAAAGACAAATCACCCAAAGTTACAGACCTCGAGGATGCTGAATGCTAAGGCGAAAAGGTGATGGAAGAGGTTAAAGGGCGGCTCACCCAGTGGTTCGGCGAGCCCGACTTACTTCGGCGAGTGGCCCGTCGTGGCTTATTTTTGGCGACTATAAATTACATGTTGAACATTAATTTAGCATCAAACTTTATAGACTTAGATTATTACACTTACTCTAGGAGAGTTCTTCCTTAGTTTTGAAGGATAGAGGAAATTCACTTTTGAGAAATTGGAAGTGGGTCTTTGATATTCATCAAATTGAAGAATTGTAAAGACAAAATCACTCTTACCCAGTTGATGGATAATCAGTTTTGTAACTGTTTTTAACTTTTTATAATGTCTAGCTAAAACCCCAAATTTTTGGGGTGTGATTATTTGATTATGGGCTGATTTAGCTTATGGGTATTGCTAATTGTTAGTTTAAATGCTATTTAAAAATGATTTTCATCATTAACTGTGGTTTAATTTAAGAATTGTAGTTTCAAATACAGTTCTATGTTTGTGTTCTTGGCTTGCTTGAGAGAGAGGTTTTAGAACTAAGGTTTTTGATTAATGGTTTGTGGGTATTGGGTTTATTTGGGTTCAGCTCGAGAGAGTGAATCCTAAACCCAATTCAACACATTTAGCTCGAGAGAGTGAATGGATTAAGGTGTGGGATGCTCTTATTTTGCATGCTTGTTGATGTTCGAGAGAAATCACTTGATTCGGGGTAAACTGTTCGAGAGAAAATTTACCTCCCATATAGCCTAGCCTACTCACTAATATCTACCTATTTACTAATAGTTGCAATTACCCATATGACTATATTGCCTATAATCGATCATATCCCAAGAATCTGTCTCAGTATTGTTAATTCTTATTGTTTGTGACTGATATTTGTAGTTGATAATCAAAACCAAAACCCCCATTTGACAATCGTGTCACCCCTTAATTTTAATGATGTCCTTATTCGATTATTTTTATTCCTATAACTGCTTTGACTGCGTTTATACTTCCCAATTCAATCTGAAAGATGTACCACTCCCTGTGGGATTCGACCCCAACTCATTTAGTTGTGTTTTATACTGATTTACGATCGTTTACACCTAGAATTGGAGGTGGTGTGCTTGAAACGTTAATCAGTATGATCCAAGTCTTTAACTTTGATGTTTATGCTTTGGTAGATCCAGGAGCGAGTCTATCTTTTGTGAGTCCTCATGTTGCGATGAATTTTTGATGTTCTTCCTGAGAAACTTCTTGAGCCCTTCAGTGTTTCCACATATGTTTGTGAGTTTATTTTAGCAGAGAGAGTCTATCGTGATTGTACAATTTCCGTCAATCACAAGAGCACCATGGCTGATCTAGTTGAGTTAGACATGGTAGATTTTGATGTCATTCTAGGTATGGTTTGGCTTCATGCCTGTTATGCATCAATAGATTGTAGAACTCTAGTAGTCAAGTTCTAGTTTCCTAGTGAACCAGTTATAGAGTGGAAGAGTAGTTCAGCAGTACCAAAGGGTCATTTTATTTCGTACCTTAAGGCCAGAAAGTTAGTTTCCAAGGGATGTGTCTATCACTTGGTCCGAGTTGATGACTCAGTGTGAAGATACCTCCTATTCAGTCAGTTCCTGTAGTAAAAGAGTTTCCAGAAATCTTTCCAGATGATTTTTCTGGAGTCCCTCCTGAGAGAGAAATAGACTTCGGTATAGATACGTTTCTCGATACTCATCCTATATCTATTCCTCCATATAGAATGGCACCAGCAGAGTTGAAAGAGCTAATAAAACAGTTGAAAGATCTCCTAGTGAAAGGTTTTTTTGACCAAGTGTCTAACCTTGAGGCACTCCGGTCTTATTTGTGAGAAAGAAGGATGGTTCTCTTAGAATGTGTATAGATTACCGCTAGTTGAACAAGGTTACTATCAAGAATAAGTATCCTCTTTCGAGAATTCATGATCTCTTCGATCAACTTTAGGGTGCCACTTGTTTTTCGAAAATAGACCTCATATCAGGCTACCATCAGTTGAGAGTAAGGGAATGTGATATTCCTAATACAGCTTTCAGGACCCGTTATGATCATTATGAGTTCCTAGTTATGTCCTTTGGTTTGACCAATGCTCCTGCAGCATTCATGGACCGTATGAACAGAGTATTCAAGACTTATTTAGATATGTTTGTTATTGTATTCATTGATGACATAAGAATATATTCGAGGAATGAGGAAGATCATGCTAGTCATCTCAACGTAGTTCTCCAAACTCTAAAGGATAGAGAGTTGTATGCTAAATTCTCTAAATGTGAGTTTTGGCTTGAGTCTGTGGCATTCTTAGGCCATATTGTTTCCGGTGATGGAATTAGAGTTGATACTCAGTAAATAGAGGCACTGCAGAATTGACCTAGACCCACATCTCCAATGGATATTAGGAGTTTCTTGGGTTTGGCTGGCTATTATAGAAAGTCCATCGAGAGGTTCTCATCTATTTCATCTCCTTTGACTAAGTTGACTCAGAAAATGGTGAAGTTTTAATGGTCTGAAGCTTGTGAGAAAAGCTTTCAGGAATTGAAAATTAGGTTGACTACTGCCCCAGTATTAACCTTACCAGAAAGTACGCAAGGTTTTGTTGTATATTTTGATGCGTCCCGAGTTGGAATGGGTTGTGTGTTAATGCAGAATGGTAAAGTTTTAGCTTATGCCTCCAGACAGTTAAAAGTTCACGAGAAGAATTACCCAACCCATGATCTAGAGTCTGCTGCCGTAGTATTTGCTTTGAAAATATTGTGTCACTATCTTTATGGTGTTCATGTGGATGTGTTCACCAATCACAAAAGTCTTTAATATGTGTTTAGTCAGAAAGAGATTAATCTCAGACAGAGGAGGTGGTTATAATTACTCAAGGATTATGACATGAATATTCTATATCACCCAGGTAAGGCTAATGTGGTTGTTGATGCTTTAAGCAGATTGTCTATGGTTAGTACCACCCATGTCGACGAAGAAAAGAGAGAGTTAGCGAAAGATGTACACAGAATTGAACGAATATGAATTCGACTAATGGATTCCACTGAAGGAGGAGTAGTGGTGATAAATGGGGCTGAATCATCATTAGTGTTAGAAGTGAAAGAGAAACAAGACCAAGATCCTATTTTGCTTGAATTGAAGGCAAATGTTCATAAGTAGAAAGTAATGTCTTTTGAACAAGGGAGAGATGGTGTATTGAGGTATCAAGGTAGGTTGTGTGTACCAAGGGTGGATGAACTCCAAGAGAGGATCATGGAGGAAGCTCATAGCTTCAGATATTCTATCCAATCGGGTTCCACAAAGATGTATCGTGACTTGAGAGAAGTATATTGGTGGAATAGTATGAAGAAAGTTATTGCTGAGTTTGTTGCTAAATGCCCAAATTGTTAAAAAGTTAAAGTAGAGCACCAAAGGCCCGGTGGTATGGCTCAAAATATAGAACTTCTGAAATGAAAGTGGGAGATGATCCATATAGATTTCATTACTGGCTTGCCGCGGTCTCGTAGGCAACATGACTCCATTTGGGCGATTGTAGATCGAATGACCAAATCAGCCCACTTTTTTCTGGTAAAGACTACCCATTCTGCATAGGATTATACCAAGTTATATATTCAAGAGGTAGTAAGACTTCATGGAGTTCCAGTTTCCATTATTTCATATAGAGGTGCACAATTTACTGCACAGTTTTGGAAGTCATTCCAGAAAGGCTTGGGTTCAAAGGTGAACTTGAGTACTGCTTTTCATTCTCAGACAGATGGTTAAGTAGGCGCACTATTCAGACCTTAGAAGATATGTTGAGGGCTTGTGTGATTGATTTTAAAGGTAATTAGGATGATCACCTACCTCTCACTGAGTTTGCTTACAACAATAGTTACCATTTCTAGCATCCAGATGGCTCCTTATGAAGCTCTTTATGGGAGAAGATGTAGATCTCCTATTGGATGGTTTGAAGTTGGTGAAGTTGGGTTGATAGGACCAAACTTAGTTCATCAAGGTATGGAGAAAGTGAGAGTTATTCACTAAAGGTTGAAAACAGCGCAGAGTCGACATAAATCCTACACTGATGTTAGGAGAAGGGACTTAAAGTTTGAAGTAGATGATTGGGTATACTTGAATATTTCACCCATTAAGGGTGTTATGAAATTTGGTAAGAAGGGGAAACTTAGTCCCCAGTATATTGGTCCGTACAAAATATCCAAGAGGATTGGTAATGTAGCTTATGAGTTAGAGCTACCCCAAGAGTTAGCAGCGGTTCATCCAGTGTTTCACATCTCTATGTTAAAAAGTGTATGGGCGATCCTTCACTAATAATACCAACTTAAGATATTGGTATCGAGAATAGCTTGTCTTATGAGGAGATTTTTGTTCAGATTCTAGACCGCCAGGTTCGCAAGTTGAGAACCAATGAAGTAGCATCAGTCAAAGTTCTTTGGAGAAATTAGTTTGTGGAGGAAGCTACTTGGGAAGCTGAGGAGGATATGAAGAAGATATATCCATATATCTTTGAGCCTAGAGAAATTCCAGATCAAGGTACTAATTCTCTTCTTAGTACTCTTTAATTGATATACTGAATGTGTTAGATTTACTTGTTGGGTGTTTGAGCTGAATGTTATATGTTACGCCCTTAGCCTACTAAGAGTAATCTCATTCGAGGATGAATGTTCCCAAGGGGAAGATATTGTAACACCCCATTTTTTGAAAGATCTAGAGTTAAGAAGAAAACCATTTTTTTGGAAATAATCAAATTTGGAAAGTTTGACAAGGTTAAGCAAAGTATGAGTTTTGGGTCAACTTCAAACGACCAGAACTCCTAGCGTAGGATGAGTTAGGTGGGCTACAGATACCGTAGGAAAGGTCTTTGAATTATCTTTCCAACGCCACCGAGTTTGCTCCATTTTGAGTTGGTATGAGAGAGATATGCCAATTTGAAGTCGGGTTGTCTAGATAAGGAAAGTCAAAACCGGATTTTAGAAGGGTATTATGGTCTTTTCACTATCCAATTAATTAAATTCATTTTTGGTAATTAAGTTGGGGTCTAAACTGAATTGGTTCAATTTATCCTTCATAAAATTAAGTTAGGGTTTTGAGAGAAGAGAAAAGAAGAGGAGAAAAGAGGAGAAGAAGCAAGGATTCGTCGCGTTCTTGAAGTTAAGCTTGTGGATTTCGCCAAGGGTTGATCCCTACGAGGTATGTGAGATCACATAGCATTGGGTTAGATCACCCACGCGCCAATCATGATTTAATTCAGCGAAATCATGTTCTTGAAAGTATAGAAATTGAGTTCTTAATAGATTGTGTTGAAGTTGCTATTGAGTTCTTGATTGTTGAAGTTGTTGAGAAGTTCTTGAGCTAGATTCATGAAAGTTGATGTTGTTTTGAGTAGATTCTTGCATAGTTTGGTTATGTATTCGAATCAAAGTGTTTGGGGAAGGAACCATTCGAATCTAGAGGGTTTGGAGTTGCAAAACGACCAAGAAAATTTGTCAAGAATATGGGAAAACGGGTGGGGCGCCGCGACACTCAGAGCGTCCCACATCAGTGCCTGAAGTTTGGACTCTGGGGCACCGTGCCACTCAGAGCGCCCCAACCGAGCTTCTGAAGTTTTGGGTATGGCGCCCGGCGCCACTCAGAGCGCCAGGGACGCTAGGTCTTCTACCCTTTCCCACTTCTTTCTGTTTGAGTTCCCTTGAAACGTACCTATGTTTTCTAGTTGATGTCTACACTCTAAGGTACTTCTAAATATCATGATATCATCCATAAACATGAATCATAACCTTGAATTCATAATTCCAAATTCAAAAAAAGTTAAGAGCCAAGTCTATAGAGTTCCTAGAGTCTTTTCAAAATTATTTTACAAATGCTTTAAACTTGTTTTAACTTGAATTTTGAGTTGAGTAAAGAGTAAAGAATGAATGAATTTCTTCAAAAGAGTATATGGGGACTGTGTATTCCCAAAGAATAAATGTTTTAACATTTAAACAAGAAAGGAAACTCTGATTTTCAATAGAGCCTTTGAGCTAGTTTTTCAGTAAAGAGTAAATGCTTTCACAATTAAGCAAGAGAGGGAACAATGATTTCCTATTCAACCTTTGTGCTAGTTTTTGAGTAATTATCTCAAACCACAGAAAGCGTTGTGTTTTTAAACATATGAGCTAGTTATATTTTAGGAGTAGTATTGAGCACCAATATGGGGGAGAGTGCAGATAACTCACAGCCCGCATAATCCATGTAGCCATCATAGGTAGAAAATGGTCATACTTTTTGGATGATTCCTTAGTGCTTTTTAGCATAGACTAGTGGATCCACTTAGTAGTTAGGTTATATACCCTCGGCAAGGTATAGGACGGCCTTGGAAGCGTGAGGCAAAACGCTATATCATCACATATCTCTTAAGTGATGGTTGTCGGTTAGAGAACCTCCCACAGAAGTATTTTTTATTCTTATATACACAGACTTAAATGTATTTTTTTATGCACACAGTTTATATTGTATCTTTGCATACATACTGAGTTACTATTGTATTTCTAAATACACAGAGTTGTTATCCATGTATTAAAAACTTGTCTTTATATTGCACTCATGTTATTGCTTTATATTGAAATGAGTTAAATTGAGTTGAGTTAAGCCTATGTATGTTCTTTTAGTTCCTTTCAAGCTTATGTCTTATTTTAGAATTCCCCTCGCATGCTCGTACATTCAATGTACTGATGCTATTTGGCCTGCATCTTTTCATGATGCAAATATAGATAACCAGGATCAGCATCCAGCGCTTCATTGATCAAGTTGAGCATTCAGAGTCATTTGGTGAGCCTCCTTATTTTCCGGAGGATCCCCTTTTTATCATGTTTTCATCATTTCAATTGTCAGGATGATCGGGGGTCTTGTCCCGACATCCCTCTTATTATTTAGAGGCTTCATAGACAGTTAGTTATTAGTTCAGTTGTCTTGTTATTTCAGTTCTTTTGAATATAAGACTTGAATTGCAAATTTTGCAAGTTGAATGTTGATCTTTTAAACATTCTAAGTTATTTGTTGAGACAGTTTAGTTTGGTTGTATTTCAATACTTTCTTTTATCATGAGTAACTCTTCCGCTAAGATTTAAGCCAGGCCAAGGGTTCGCTTGGGGCCAACAATGGTTCTCGAGTGCCAGTCCCGCCCAGGGTGTAGGCTCGGGTGTGACATATAGACATGAAAAAATCAACTCTAGGATCTTAATAACAATATAGAAACTCAATAATAAGGAATAATTTTTTTAAAAGAAAAATGAACTCAAGAACTCAAAATCAACTTATCTCAAGAATACTCAAATCTAGGGATAGAATCCTAGATTACTCTTTAACTGATTTGAAAGTAGATGTAGGGCGTGAGGACAAACTAGTCCAGCACTATGATAGCCTTACATACTTGGAAGAACAAGGTTCTTGAAGATTCTTGAAGAATGTTGAAGAAGAACTTGATAAGAAACCTTGAAACCCTAGCTTGAAGGTAAACGATCAAGAAAACGTTTCTTAAGATTCTTGAATTAGTTTCTTGAAATATCTATGGCCAAGAATTATGATTTTCATTAGTGATTCATAATTTTATGGAGGAATTTGACTTGAAAAAAATGGAATTCTCAGAGAAAGACTTACCTTGAAGAAGAATCTTGAAAAAGATTGAAAGAATCTTTACTAGAGTCTTCTACTTTGATTTTTCCTTAGGATTTTGCCCTAGGGTTTGAGAGAGAAGAGCATGATGGATTAAAAGATGAAAATCTGATTGTTTTGAGCCTTTTATTAATCAAGAAATTCGTTTAGGGTTTTCTTGTAGGGTAAAAAGACAAAAACAACCCTTTTTAATGTTTTCCCGTCTGCGAATTCGTAACAGCACTATATCAGGTTACTAAAATGGTCAAAACTTTTTACACATAAACTAGATTGACACGAAATTGGTGGCGTTGGAAAGTAGATTCAAATACCTTTAATTTGATAGGTTATAGGCCACGTTACTTTTTATATTCCAAGAGATATGATCGTTTGAAGTTGACCCAAGTAGAATCTTACATCAAAACTTAATTGATAAGGAAACTTCAAGAACACTTATCAAGAACTCATCAAAAAATTAAATTGCTCAATATTTATGGATAGATTCGGAAAAGAAACTCGTGATTGGCTTGTGGGTGAACAAACCCAATACTATGGAAGCTTACATCCCTCAAAGAACTAGGTTCTTGGCGAAATCTTGAATTTCTTAAATGAACACTTGAAACTTTGAACTTTTTCTCCTCTTTAATCTTCTCTCTAAAACCCTAAATGCTTTTGGGGATGAATGAAACTTATTCTAATCATTTTAGACACCTAAAACCTTATTAAAACCGTTTAAATCTGATTGGGTAAGGAAAAGATCAAAATACACCTCATATTTTCGGGTAACTTTCCTTATTTGGACAGCCCAACTTCAAATGGCCATATCTCCCTCATACGAGCTCAAAAATTAGCAAACTCTGTGGCGTTGGAAAGAGGATTCCAAGACCTTTCATTTGATATCTTATGAGTCTCCTAACTCATTCTGTACTTAAAGTTATGGTCATTTGAAGTTGACCCAAAACCTAAAAGAACTAAGGAATGAATTGAATGTATTCTCTTTAATTCTTTCTAAAACTCAAGGTGCTTCATCTAGAGACCTTAAAACTTAGGAAAATTTTAAATTCCTTGGTAGAATCCTACTCACAATAAAGAAGGGTTTGAGTCTTAACTCAAAAAAAATCTGGGGTGTTACAGTCCTACTTCATAATAATAATAATAATAATAAAAAGTTTGGCCTTTAAAATATTGATATGAAAAAAGGAGAAGGGCCTAAAATGACCCTCAAGTATTTGTATTGGTACAAAATTACCCTTCATCCACCTATCAGCTCTAAAATACCCCCAACGTCTACCTTTTGGCTCAAAAATACCCTTATGTCTAACGGATCATACTCATTAGGGGGATGGAGGGTAATATTGTACTAAATCTCATAGATTAAGGGCATTTTAGGCCCTTTCACTTGAAATAATTTAAAATTACTTAATATATAAGCTCACATGATTGACTTGATTTTGAATTTCATAGTAAATTTAAAATTATAAAAAGGGTAGACATCTACTCTCTACACTCCTCCCTCCCCGGCCCTTCACTTTCTATTTCTTCCTCTTTTTTTTCTATTTGGATCTTGTCCACCATTTTAATTTTTTTTTTAAAAATTATGACAAACAATAGAGAAAAAAAGGTGGAAAATAACGATGCATTCATATAGAAATAATTAGTTCAATAAAAGATGACGTAATTAAGAAAATATGTACAAATATTATGTTTTTCTTTTGTATGTACCAAAAATTAAAAATAAAATAATAAAATAATCATTTCTCTTATCCCCACTCTCATCTCATCATGACAATAATACTAATTAAAAGAATATAAATATGTGAGTCCATTTCAAGTTTGACTCTAGGATATCCTAATTAAGAATAAGATATTAAAAAAGGAATAAAAGAGAAAATGAACAAGACATTTGGATAATTAAGAGAAAATTTTATATTAATGAAAATAATAATTTTTTAGATGGACAATCAGTCGAGGTAAGTATGGATTTTAGTTGGACCCCCATTTATAAGTTGGGTTACGTTATAATAAATTGGGGTTGATTTAAAATAGGACAATAGGAAGATATCATAAAATCAATTATTTTTTCAATATTATTTTCAAGTCTATCGAGTTAAAATATGAATCATAAGTGGTTTTTATAGAAAAAATGAAAATTTCAAAATATCATTTTTATTATTTATTAGAGAAGGGTTTAAATTTTTGACCAGTCACATTAAGCAATATAATAAATAAATATTTAATAAGTTTACTTTAAAGGAGCTATTAATAATAAGGTAAATATGAGTCAAAGGATTAACATCGAGCGTATTTTTGAGCCAAAAATTAGATGACAAGTGTATTTTAGGGCCGATAGGTCTATGGAGGGTAGTTTTGTATCAATTCAAATACTTGAGGGGCATTTTAAACCCTTCTCCTATAAAAAATTCATAATGAACTTATGATTAATGCGAATATTATTTGCTAAGTAAACCCAGTGGAAAAGAATTTCCCAATTCAAAATTCACATAATCTTTCTTTTAGGTAAATAGTTAGAGTAATGACTATATTAGTCAATCATTAAATAATTATTTTTCCAACTGAATTTTTGGATGCTATTTAAAATGACTATTGAAAAATTGTCACGTTATACTGATATACCGTGAGTTTACGGTATTTTTGATGCATTTCACTTGGAGTTTGTGTGAGTCTTGGGCTGTTTGTTATTAGATATGATGGTATTTGATCTCATTTTGCAGGAAATTGGTTTAAAGCAGTAGACGTTGAAAAGAGCTGAAACAGCAGGATGTTGGCAACCTACGAGCTCACCCACGAGCCGTCACTCAGTTGACGAGCCGTAGGTGGAAGCCTTGAGTCAATGGTTCAAGGAATTCTGACCAAGTGTGGAATCACGTAAGTGACCTATACCCTGTAGATGGAATGATGGACCGTAGATGGGAGTCGTCAATCGATCTAGAAAGTTGAGTTCCAGTACTAGAACCACGGATGTGCAGGACGGATTATGAGTGGACCTACAAGCCATAGGTAGAGACCGTCAATGAGAAGGCCAAAATATTTTCTAACTGTTGAACTACGGAGGTGACCCATGGACCGTTGGCTGGTCCATGGTCCGTTAATAGTCACCGACATTCGAAACTGCCAAAACCGAAATTTTCCTTATTTTCTTTTCCTACTTGGTTTAGGATTTAAATACTATAAATATAATTTGTAATTTACGTTTTTGGGGGTTATAAATTATTGAAGACTATTTTTTTTTGTCTTTTGGAATTATTTTGCAAACACTTTAGCAATTTAATTCTTGAAGATCGTTTATGAACTTTGCTTTTGATTTTCAATTCAATATTTCGGTATTCATCTACTTTGATTGTATGTTCATGATTCTTCTTATTAAAAACATTATGAATTGTGAATTCTCAAGCATGAGTAGCTAAATCCACAACTAGGGTTGTGGGAACCATGAGCAACTAACAACGTATGACTAATAATTAAGTAATTCTTGAATAGTGTTCATGCATGTATTGTTAATCCTTTCGTGCATAATGCTTTTTAACGATGGCCAACATTAGAACTCACCTCGTTCCTACTTTCCGGACCAAGAAAGTAATGAATGAGAAAAGGATTAAACAACAGAGATTTAGTTAAGGATTTGTTGCTATCTAATAGCCTGACCTTAATCAATTGATGTGAGGGTTAATACCCAACTCAATTGAGGCGAGGGCTAATCCGGGGTTAAAGGTAAGGGTTAGTAAAGTACACACCCGTAGACAGACCAAGTTGCGAGGTGAAATTCCCTACTTGGAGGAATAATCACATAGGGATATCCAACTTATCAACCTTGCATGTCAAACACTAGGATAGAGTTACTATTATTAGGAATACTGTTTTAAGAGCTTGTGGGGAACACATATACCCTAGTTTTCATCGCATATTGATATCTCAAACTTCAAACTCTGTTTACCTATTACTTAGTAATACAAACCACAATCTGTTATTTTATTTACAAATCCCCCCTTTTGTTACTTTTCTAAGAAATAGTTTGACTAAATGTGAATAATTGTGAGTTAGCTTAAGTCTAAACCATATTCTTCGTGGGATCGACCCTAACCTGAAAGTTAGGTTCTTTATTTTGAAACGATCGCTTATACTTCTTTCGAGAGGTGTAATTTGGGCGTATCAAATTTTGGCGCCGCTACCGGGGAATACAACTGTTAGATTAAACTAATTTCATTATTAAACTTTAGTCAAGTATTTCCTGATTTTATGTGTTTATTTTCTACAGGTCTTACCTCTAGTGTATGCCAAGTACACGGAGTCAAGCAATCCCCTGACGCCTTACGATCCTGAATTGAGGAGAACGTTGAGCAGAATAGTTGGAAGAGGCATAAATCTCGAGGTACACAATGATCCCATCGGAGAGGGTCAAGCATATGAAGTTAGTTTTCGACCTCCTGGAGTTGTGAAAGTGCCCGCTCAGGTTCAGGGTGGTCATCCAATCAAAAATGCAGAAATGGTGCAAAACCAGCCAGCACCGAGAGTTTGTAATAACTACAGGGTTGAATATGACTCGATGGAATCAACTGGTGCTATTGTTCTCCCTCCACTACCTCAGGGATATTCGTTTGTGATCACCACCAGTCTTATGCAA
Source organism: Solanum etuberosum (assembly GCA_029582245.1). Lineage (NCBI taxonomy): Eukaryota > Viridiplantae > Streptophyta > Magnoliopsida > Solanales > Solanaceae > Solanum > Solanum etuberosum. Next base: position 22,362 of record JAJONR010000418.1, on the reverse strand, counting down.
ATGCTTACAAAAAGAGTGTTGTTTGTTGGGTTACCTTCGGAAGATTCATATTTCTTATGTTATAAATGCTAAGTGGCTTGTATGGGGCCTCTCGGGGTCCTATACGCCATGTTACATCTAGGGTGTACCCCTGGGTCGTGAAAAATGTGAATTTAAGAACTATAATTAGGATATATATAGGATATAGCAATGATTTATCGAGGCTTAGATAACCGGTAATAAGAAGATACTGAAGACACAATTCAAAGGAACGCAAACGGGACGAAGAACGAAGCCGTAAGGTGCCTGATGCCCCAGTCGCAACAGTGGCGCGCCGCGCCAGCTCTCAATTAACTGGGGTTGGTTTAGGGCCCACTGCAAGTGCAGGGCGCCAACCCCCCTCCCCCCCTCGATGCTATGGGGGTGCATCACCCCAGCCCAAACCCAGAAAATCCGACAAATTTTTCTTACCCAATTCAAAACCTAATTCATCTAGAATCGAATAATTTCTTCCCAAACTCGTTTGGATTCATAAACCCAACAACAAATAATCTAAAACCCACTCAAATTTCATCAATAACATCACTCATTTGAGAAACCCTCACTTCACGAACTCAACAAGACTCCATTGACAAAGAACAAACAAAAACCTCAATAATTCCTCAACAACCCTTTACCTAAACGATTTCATGGAAAATTTAATGAACAAAATACATGCTTGGCATGAGGAGGAAATAATCAATCACTATGAGAAACCTCACGTACCTTGAAAGAACTAAGTTCTTGGCATTTTCCCCAAATCTTTGAAGAACTCTTGAAACCTCCTCTTTTCTCCTCTTGAACTTTGTCCTAATTTTCTTGAATGTTTTTTAAAGAACAATAATTTGATCTCAATCAGCTTAGACTCCTATTTGGGTGAGAAAAACGTATAGGCCTAGTGAGGTAAGGCAAATACCAAAACACCCCTCTTTAAAATGGATGAAAAGGCTCTATCTAGAGAGGCTGGGAATAACTCCTTCATCCAAACTTAGATTTTAGCAAACTCTACGGCGTTGGAAAGAGGACTCAAAGACCTTAGATTTGATACCTTATGGGCCACCTAACATATTATGTGCTGAAAGTTATGGTCGTCTGAAGTTGATCCAAAAACTCCAAATTTGAAAAGTAACTTGTACGAATCTCAATTTAGTTCTTTCTAATTTAGCTCTTTCTAAGACCGGGGTGTTACAAAATGACTCCGGAATTTCTTGAATGATATTTTTTTGGCCCAAACCTTTAGCACCAGTATGCATACACTATGAGACTTAATTTGCAATGTTAGGGCATGAAGCATGATGTATAACGGAAAATCTCATCGTATATGACGTAGACATAATATCATTAGAGAACTACTCTCTTGTGGAATTATCACAATTAACTCTGTAAAGTTAAAAGATAATGTGTCGGATCCACTTACAAAAGGCCTAACAAGAGAGGGAGTTGATAGATTATCAAAGGGAATAAGACTATGGCCGAGGACAAGTCATCGTGGTGGTAACTCTACCTAGAATACTGGAGATCCCAAGATCTAGGTTCAAGGAGATCAAACAAACTCATTCATGATGGTTCAACATTGTAAACATTATTTTTATAGTCCATTCTCATGATAAGACAATGTTTAGTAACATGGATAAGGGCATTATGACAGTTTAATGGTTTCTAAGTTTGATACATGGTATATCAAATGGTGTATCTATGGGATAACGCATTTAGAAATCACCTATGTAAGTGTGAAATGTAAGCCGCTTCAAGGATAATCCAGTAAGGCCAGTTCTCTATGCATTTATAAACTAAGACGTGTTCATGGATGAAACGAACAAAACAATGAGAACCAAAAATAGTTCAAGGGTTGATTGTGTGACTTATATTGTCTAGGTATACACCAAAGCTCGACTATTTAAACATACGAAATCTACCGATTGACTGAGTATATCCGATAAACGTTCATTAAGGAAAGTTCAAAGGGAAACCTACTTATCCACATGTAATTAATCCTTACTTAAGAGTCACACAGGTTTTCATTAATATGTTTTAACAATAGTAATTCCCATTCATGTGGGGAATTGTTGGGTTTTAAAGGTGTTAATATGAAGTGAAGGGTTGTGACTCTCCTAAGGGGTTGCAACTCTTACGAAGGTTTGTGACCTTTACGACAGGTTGTGTATTTTCTAAAGGGTTGTGACTATTCAAAAGGTAGTGCATTTTCCAAAGGATTGTGACCTTTCTGAAAGGTTATCTCTTTTCCAAGGAGTTGTGACCTTTTCGATAAGGCACAATTAAAACATTTAATACTACCTTTGTTGGCTATGAATAAAGAGAATTTCTCTTATTTATAAGCATTGAATTCTTCCTAGGGATGGCAATGGGGCAGGACCAAGCGTATGCGGGATGAATTTTAGGCTATGCGGGGCGGGTGGGTCTAAGGATATGCAGGGGCGGGGCGGAATAATTTTTTAGAACATTAATGCGGAGTGGGGCGGGTTGCAGGTCAAACAAAACAAAAGCTAAAAAAATAATCTAAAATATTGTGAAAAATGTTATTCAAAAAGCATATTATTGAATAGATTTTTGCAAAAAAAGAACTGAAAGATTCATATATTATTTATTACAACTATATTTGTAAGTAGTTTTTATCTTAGGCTTTTGTTAGTTTTTTGCTTCTTCAAAGTAAAGTTAAATATTGGATTTGTTCTATATTTATTAAAGGTTAGCAAAGATGAGAATTTTATAAAAATTATTACATTTATTATAAACTATTATACATAGTGAAGTTGTTGCCAACGTATAATAAAATAGATATTATATGCGTGGGCGGGGCGGGGCGGATTTATGGAGGGTGGAGCGTGGCGGGTTGAAATCACATAAAAGCACATTGTGGGGTGGGGTGGAGCGGGTTGAAAACATTGTGGGTTAAGGCTCAACCACCCCGCTCTGTCCCATTTCCATCCCAAATTCTTCCCTTCTTCTACATACATTTCTTACAAATAAAATCGATCGATCGTGTATGTGTGTGTGACCTCATTATTGTCTTTTTTGAGTTCGTTAAAATTATCAAAGTTTTAGGTACTACTACTTCTTTAATGGTTCATCCATTTTATCTTAAGAGGAATTAATCTACAACCTCGAGTACTTAAAGAGATTAAATTTCTAAATGACAAACAGTGGGTTCTGTGGACTGAAATAGTTCTTTTCTTTTTCTTTTCATCTCAAGTATTTCTGGTTTTCTAATATTAATACACGAGATAACATGCAATTCAACCCACATTGAGCAAAGATGTACTTTCTTACGAGCTCAAGACTTTCTTCAGCCCCCTATAGAAAAAATGGGTGATTAGTGATTACTCAAGGCTAGGCGTATAGACATTTCAGAGACAACTGCTTCAAGTGCTCATTAAGCTCTACGAAGAGATCATCATCATCATCATCTTCTCAAATGTTAGAATTTTGAAAGGTTAATTTTTGACGCTACTGCATGTTGTACTTTTGGAGAATAGGTTTAAGTATCCCTCCTTGTTTGATATTAAAAAAAATACATATTGTCTGATTTTTCAAGATAGTTTATTTATTTTTCAAAAGGGACCATGTTCCTAGATACTTAAAATTTAATAAATATTAAAGAGAGTTTCAAATAAAAATGTGATAAGAAAATAACAAAAAATGAGAATGAAAGATAAATATCTTGTGTGAAAGATAAACAAGAAGGAAGATAATTATTTTTATTTACATATAATGTATTTATTATATAAATTATAATTAAATATTTTCTTTGAAAAAATTAAATCTTAGCCACTAAATTTAATTCATGTCATATATCAATAATCCAAAAAGAGAACTCGAAGATACAAGGTAATTATACATTTACACCACATGTCACCTTACTTATTTTTAAAAATAAAATATTGTTAACTAAACTTATAAATTTCCCTTTTAGTGATTCACTTACATTTGACTATTGTTGATTGGTTATAAACTTATGATTAATAAAAATAATCTTTTTGCTAAGTAAACTTAGTGGACTTTAAGAGAATTTCCCAACTCAAAATTCTCGTAATCTTAGATTTTAGCTAACTAGTTAGAGTGTGTGTATATATATATATATATATATTAGTCAACAATTGAATAAATATTTTTCCAAATGAAATTAATAATTAGTGGACCAAATTAAATGTATTCCTTTGAGAAACAACCATATAAATTACTCTTCCTCTTCTTTTTCACTCAATGAGTCTTCTATATATACAAAAAAAATCCTTCAGTTTTTATTATATTTTTAATAGCAACAAATAATAAATTCATCAGGGCTTCAAGCCAAGATCAATGACAATCACTGGTACACTTACGGACATAGTGACCGTCCTCCCCACATGTGTAGCAACCGCCACCATCGCTGGAGTATCTACCACCTTCATCGTCGTCGCCTTCACTCTGGGTACACTCCCTAGCAAAGTGGTCAGATTTTCGACACTTGTAGCACGTATTTCCTCCACCACCTCTTCGGCTACCGTAATCACCGCCTCCACCATAACCGTGGATACGGTTGAGGCAGTGATACGGTGGCCGAAGAGGTGGTGGAGGAAGTGGGTGTTTCAAGTGTGATAAATCAGGCCACTTTGCTAGGGAGTGTACCTAGAGTGAAAGCGACAATGGTGGTGATAGTAGATACTCCAACAATGGTGGTCATGGTGGTGGTGGCCACACTTTGTTAATTACTGATATTATTCTTTAAATTCATATATAGTCTTTAATTATTTTATTGATAAATGTAAAAACATTAGCCATTGAATATAAATTTTGGAGATATCAAATTTTCTATCAAAAAAAACTATCGTGTTTTGAAGATTTCATTGTTTAACTCTCTTAGCAAATATGGTTTCCCTATATGTTGGGATAGGATCGATTTGACAGACACTTGAAGGGATATAATCAATTGTCTACAATATATGTCGTTGCCTTACCTATATCATAGTTAGATATGATGTAATTAGCTTTCTGTATAATTGTTAAATATAGATGGATATGCTAAGTCGTTGATTGTATACATGTTGTCTGATAATACAAGAAACCTGCAAAAACAATTATAAGAAAAATGATAGTTTTTAGCCACTTCATTATTGATTTGCTAATAGTAGTGTAATTAACAATACTGTTATTTTTAGTTGCAAAGGATGAATATATTTAAGATTTTCTTAAAAAGAAAAAATAAAGAAGTAACTGAAATTCAATATTTGTAAAGAAAACCTTATTGAGTTTTAAGCGATAAAAAACAAACAAAGTGGGTGGGATGTGACCAGTTGGCAAAATAGAAAAAGATAATAAAATATGTAATTCTATAATGATAGTCATGTACTAAAAGATAAAAATTAAATGGAAATATATTATTCATATCTATCAGACTAAAACATAAAAATATTTCTTAATTAAGAGTGTGTTTGGTTCAAGGGATGAAATTTTTTTGTTTGTTTGTTTTGGAAATAAGTCAATTTAGTATACCTATGTTTTATTTGGAAAATAAATTAAAAAATATCACCCCAAAATAGCCTAACGAGTAATGAGCTTGGAATGAGATTTATTATTTCTTCTATTTTGTTTAGAAAAGTCATTTTTTTCTTTTTCACTTAAATGTAAAATGTATTTTACTAAAACAATTCAAATGTCATGCAAATTCATTAGTAGACCAAATGTATCCGGTAAAATGGCTATATAAATCAATCTCCCTCTTTTTCTTTCATTCACTAAGTCTTCCCTGTATAAAAAAATATTACTTCTATATTTTCATATAAAGTTTCTTCAATATTTCCGGATGACAGAGTGAGAAAACGACGTTGTATCTATGGTGACGACAACTATAACCCCAATTGTGGTTCGATATAGGGGTGTGAAGAAGAGGTCAAAGGGAAATTACGGAGATGATTTTACAAATTCTATCAAGAATATAGATGCCTGGATTGGGATTTTTAATACGAAAGAGGAAGAAGCAAGAGCATATGATAATTCAGCAAGGATGTATCGCGACCGTAAAGCCAAGCTTAATTTCCTGACGTCAAATGAGGGTAATCTAGAACATCCTAATAAAATTCACGAGAATCTTCATCATGAGCTCAATTTTAAACTCACCCTTGATCCGCCAGGGAGCATGTGAAGTTGTTTGCATTTCTTATCAAGTATCCCATGCATCACCGTTAATAAAATAAATAGTTTGATTCCCTTTTAGATTTTTTTAAGGACAAATAATAATACTGAGATCTTTTCTCATTTCTCATGATGATAGAAGTAATGTTATATTAATTTAGAAACTTAATTATGTCTACCTCGTTGTATTTTGTTTTTCTTTCTTTTATAAGAAACTCAGTTGGATGAAGAGGCCAAAGGGGAAGTACGAAACTGATATTACATGTCACGACCCGAGTCTACACCTTGGACATGGCCGGCACTTGAGAACCATTGTTGGTCCCCAAGCGAACACTCATCCTGGCTGACTACAGGTGGAAGACTAACTCAAGCATACACAAGCATCAAAACTAAAGAATTATTTAAAAAAACTTATTAAATCTTAAAATTTATCTGAAAATAATGAGTATTAAACATAAAGTTTTAAATAAAATATCTAAAACTCAATGCTGTAAGACTGACAAAAAATGTCTATCTATGAAGCGTCTAGTGTATAAAGATAGGTGTCGGGAAAAGACCCACGACACCTCTAAGAGTTACCACTAACAAATAATAAAATTAGAGTCCTCTGAAAGCAAGGAGGCCTCACCAAAAGCTGATAAGCGGATGATGCGATCTCAATGGATCTCTTGTTGATGATCCTATGTACCTGAATCTGCACAATGAAATGATGCAGTTCAAATGACATCAGTACATTGAATGTACGAGTATGTAATAGGTCTAAATATCACCAATAACTGAACTGAAAGGCTGAAGTAACTCAACTGAAATATAGTATAAATCCTGATGCAAATCATTTAAGCTCTTATTGTAGGAATGCAATAATAGTAAATAATGAACTAGAATGTATATATAAAAATATACTTTACTTTACTGGGGAGTTTCTCTAACCGACAACCATCACTATGAGCCTCGTGATGATACAACGTCTTACCCACGTTGCGAGAGACGCCATATACCTTGCCGGAGAATAAGACGCAACTGAACTGTTGGATCAACTAAAAACCTTCTTTAGGTAGGTGAGGAGTCGCCCGTCATGCGGTACAATCCTATCTACATTGGCTACGTAGTTTATGAAGTTTGAGTTAACTTAACTCTTACCTCAAATCGGTGCTAAATAATACTCCCAAAATATAACTGTATGCTCATGTAAAATTACTCTCTGGGTTGAGATAATTTCTCAAAAGGCCTCTTTAAGAGCTAACTGAAGCTATATTAAATATTTCTGAAATACTCTAAAACTCTTTGTACTTTTCTGAAAATAGTGCTCTCCTTTTCAATTAAAAAATATGATACATTCGGAACCATTAAAGTTTCCTTAAAACTCTTGAAATAACTTGTATTTAGGTTGTAATCATGAAAACTATATCTGAAATCATATTCTGATCTTTTCATTAATGACTCGAGAAGTCATACTGCATAAACATTGATGGCATATCTAGATGTTATACTGTTTAAACATTGATGGCATACTCGACTGTCATACTAATCATATATGTCGTAATTCTTTTCTCAATGTGAAAATAGTAATTTTTGAACCATTTGTGATCTCTTAAAATCTTCTCAAAAGATACTTTAAAATACTTTTGAACTAGCTTTAAAATTTCAAAATCAATGCATGAAAATAAATGCACAAAGGTTTTCAACAAAATATCATCAACTAGGGTTCATCTGAAATAAAAGCATGAATAACAACCCAATAATTATGCATAATATAGTGCAACTCATAATCAAGAATTTAGAATTCGAAATCAATAACTTATCTCATATCAAGAATTTAGAACTAAGAATCAATAACTTAACTCATATCAAGAATTTTTAAAACTAAGGATATAACCCTAGATTAATCTTTTACCGACTAAATTGCGATGTAAGGCGTGAGGAAGAACTCAGTCCATCACTATGAATAGCCTTACATACCTTATACGCTCCAAATTCTTGAGAATGGTGAGATCTTTGGATGAAAAGATTACAAGATTTTTTTTTAACCTTGGAGATGAGTTCTTGAGGAGCTTTCTTGAAATCTATGAATTTCATGATTAGAAATTATTAATTCACGTTAAGATAAAGGAATTATGAAGTTCTATGGTCAAATCTTACCTTTGATGATGGATGAACCTTGGAGGAAGTTATTTTCTTGAAAACTTTTCCTTCTAGAGTAAATTTTTGAACTAGGAATGTGAACTACGGATTTGGAGGTTTTTAACAGACACTGACGCGAAAAACACATCAGGTGCGCAGCCAACCGCGCAGGAAGGCAATAGTTGCTGCTTGACCACGCTACCGCACAGCAAATTCCTCGGCCGCGCGGCCGGCGTGAGGCAAGATAGTGTCTAGTAAAATCGGCATAACTTCTTACTCTGAAATCCAATTGATGCAAACTTGGTGTCGTTGGAAAGAAGACTAATAGATCTTTAATTTGAGAGGTTATGGGCCACTTAAACCTTCATATTCTAGGAGATATGTCCATTTAAAGATGACTCTTTCATAAACTAATGCGAAAAACTTAGCCGGTAGAAAGACTTTGAACTTGACTTAGTGTTAGAGGTCCCTTATGACCGTAATCACTTCCGATACCCTTTCTAGACTTGGTAAAGAATATAAAAATACATGATCAACTACTACATCACCCGTTTCAAGCTCATATACTTAAGACAAATCATTCGGATTTGCAAAGTAAATTTTTGGGGTTTTACATTAAAAACCTCACTTAAAAGGTACGTGTATGGCTTGGGACCGTTGATGAGAAAGAAGAAGCAACAAGGGCTTACGATAAGGCAGCGAGAATGTATCGTGGACCTAAAGCTAAACTTAATTTCCCGAAATCAAATGAGGATAACCTAGAAAATCATAATAAAATGACGAGAATCTCCATCATGAGTTCAATCTTGAACTTACCCTTGCTCCTCCAGGGAGCAAGTGATACTATCCATATTAGTGATCAAGTATCATAGTTATTAGAAGAAATAGTTTAATTTCCCTTTTTAGATTTTTGTAAGGAAAAATGAGGAGTAATACAAACATCTTTTCTCATTTATCGTGATGATAGAAGTAATGTTATATTAATTTAGAAGTTGTTATAAATCCATTGAATTGTGAATTGTCCATTTGATTTATTCAAATATTAATTGAATTCATGTATGTATACTTCGAAGGTGATAAAAACCTTTTGGATAACTATGTATCTACTAGTTTTGTGACCTTTGGGAGTGATATCTCAACACTATAAATAGAAATATGATTCACCATTTGGATGACACACTTGAATAGAAGAAAAGTCTTCTCCTTCATCTACTTATCGTGTCTTCTTCTCTTTATATAATATTATTATGAGATTATATTTTATAACACATTATCAGCACAAATGTTCTACCATGGGGAATTAATCTTAAGGGGCTTCTTATATGCCACAAGATAAGGGCATAATGTAAGAATGAGGTTGGTAGCAGAAGGCCACGTCACATAACCTTCCAAATATGTCTTAAGTTTGTGTTTTTATTAGTTTTCATAACTTATTCATATGATGCAGGATAGTAGCATATATTGCTTTATCTATTATAAAAATAATTTTACGCAATTATAAATTAGTATATATTGCTTTAAGTTGAATATCTTATATTAAAACATATAATTTACAAATTATACTTCGTATATATGTTCTTCATATGTGCATATTTTAAGGACTTGGGTGAGTCTTAAAGCACTTTGGAAAATGATGTTAATGATTAAGGATAAGACGATGAATTCAAGTTTCATCGCACCAAGAGAGTAAGACATCCATTTGAGTTTTGATGCACCATGATGATAAGGTATTGGGTTTGAGTCTCATAGAATTATGGCCTAATGCACCTTATATGGATAAGACATTGATTTTGAGTCTCAATGCACCATAGTGATGATTAAATGATGACTAAGGCAAAAATAATATATTTTTTATGATAAGTCTTGAAATTCATCTCATTCAACTTGCTCCATTCCTAGAAAAGATTGTGGTAGCAATGTATGATAACTCTTAAATCTGCCAATCGATTTGCTTCATTCTATCGTATGAATGTGGTACCAGTGAATAAGTAGTCTTAAAGACGACAAATGATTGAATGTATGAATAAGGGTGTGGAGGGATAGAAATTATAATAGTCATCATTATAAAAGGAAGAATAATATAAGTTCTCCAAATAGTCCTTCAAACTGTGAAAATAATTTAATCATCAAAATGGTATGAAAGGTCATTGTACACGCGGTTATCATTAGACCTTATTTGATAAGTTTATAAATTCTCCATTAAAAGAAAGAATATAAAGTGATAGTGCACTTTATCTTTCAAAGTGATGTTGAGGTGGGTCATGTAAATATGTCAAATATAAAGGTATGACATGTATAAATGGTTATGGTCAACTCATGAAGAGATTGTGACATGTAATAAGTATTGTGAATGTGTGCCCATTCTTGAACGTGAATGTGGAAAAGTATGAAGAAAAAAAAATATGAATAAGAACATATTCATGTATGGTTGAAAATATTTCACAACTCACCTTTACGGGAGGTTTGAGAGAAATAAATTATACGTCATACATATTATGGAATGTTTATTGTGAACTACCGAAAGGTCAAAAGAAAGAAGTAGTTCTTGCATATAAAGGTTGTGGCCATGACCAAAAAAATATTTTTTTGTGGCAATATAAATTTGTCTTTGCTTGTGTACCTATGGTACGACAAAAGTAAAGCAAGAAACGTATATTTCTTGTAATAATTTTGACCAGGACAACAATAATATAATTTTCTCATTGAAGGAGACGTTCACCATACAAATGGTGTCATGGAATATGTGATAGTGCACAAAATTAATTATAAGCTCTAACAAGTTGTGTTATTTAGAGGAATAATATTGGGGTTGTAGTAAGTGTCAAAAGAAACTTTTTAAGTTTCAGATGAATTGAAACGAAAAAATATTAAATTGAGACTGTAATTTATGAAAAGATTTAATATCTTCAGATAACAAATGAAGCGGGTTATAAATATTTATGTAAAAGATTACCCATTTTACTCCTCTTGTTTGTTGCACACAAACATGGGCATGCTGATGGAATCACATGCAAAAGTAAACTATAAGTGTACTGAAATAAATACCAATTTGCATAACCAATTGACCATTTCAGTTCAAATATGATATATATGTTGAAGAAATAAAAGATTCTTCAAGAATTCTAATGTGTTGCTTGTTCTCATGATAAAATTATCATTGTACCAGCTAAGGTTGGGATTGTATTCCCTGAAATTATTTGGAACATATGAAAAGGTGAATATGGGCCCGTTTACCTGCCATATGGACCGTCTGCAATTATATGATTTTGATAATTACATTTATGTGATGGTCACATGTGCGTTTATTATCAACTTGCAAATTAATTTTTGTAAGGTTGTTTGCTCGAATTACTAAATTAAAAGCATAGTTCCAAATTATAAAATTATGTTGATAATGCTGGTTGGTTTAGCAGATGTCTCCAATTATAACTAAATCAATGGTTACGAGAACAAATCTCCCAAAATAAATTTGGTATGAGATGAATTTATTTAATATGTAGCAACACTTGTACGCATCAAGCCAACAAATGTTCCCTATCAAATTGGTTAAGGGTCAGAAACTAAATAATTTTCATCTAAAACATTGAATGCACAGTAATGATTTAATTGCTCCACCACGCACATAGATAAATTCGCAAATGATTTTGAGATGAATGTTAGATTTTCTATCATTAGGGAAATGGATGATTGATAGCTAAAAATTATAGTGAGGTGAATAATGAATTATCTAGATCCTCGTTAAAAATGTGAACTTGAAGTTAAAAGGATAATTCATTTGCATAATGTTGCTAATTTATTGCCAGATTAATTTACAAACCTTGCGTTATAATTCAGCTGCAAATACTCCAATGAAAAGTCCTTGAAGGACAATGTTTATGATATGCTTGAAGTGTGGTAAACCAATTGATTTCAAATATTAAATTTCTTGAATAAGGAGAGGAGCAAATGATCAAGATTGGCATGATAATGAGGCAAGAGCTTTAAAGGAGCACGACGACATAACACTTCATTAAACCTTGACAAAAGTCCAGGTACATGAAATGATGAAAAATAATGAAATCTCGATAAGTTATATCATATTGAAATTGATATTAAATAACAGTCGATGTTATTTTTGATATAAAATAGTGCTCAATGACATAGATCGTGATGAGGATCTTGAATTCAAATTTCTCATATAGTGTGGACAGATAAATGATTGGTCAAATAAAATGCATAATTAAAGTATATTTTATTTCACTTAAAAAAGTGACATTTTGGATTGATAGTCCATAAATAAAGGTATAATTTCAGTGGGCTACAAATAAATTATTATGCGATAGTATAACCGTAAGATATTAAGTTCGGTTTGTGCCTTGGGGCATAAAGGTTTTTCGCAGAAGTCCTGACATTATTGGAGATGTTTTATCCTATGGTTTATGCAATGAGGTTTGTTTTGATCCGGCAACATATGAAAAACTTGAATGCATATAATGAATAATAGTTATGTCTAGCTAGACAATGAAGGTTATATAGAAATCATTGAAGCATTCAAGGTGTCGGAAACATAAAACAGTTTGAAAGAACCTTTTTCAATAAAGCTTTGAGAATCCTTATATGGATTGAAATAATCAAGGAAGAAGGGGTAAAAAAATTACCCTATTTTTCCTTTCAATTTTTACAACAAGGTAAAAATATGAATCTATTATAATAGTTGTGTATGTTGATGACTTGAAAATTATTAACACTCTTAAAGATCTTATAAAAGTTGTTAGAGTGTTTGAAAATGGAATCTAAAATGAAAAGATTGTGATAAGATAGAATTTATTCTTGGCTTATAGATTGAGATTCACGAATGAAATATTTGTCCATCAATCAACATACGCTGAAATTTTTTGATGGTGTTTTATATGGATAAATCATATTCATTGAGTACCCCCAATGATTATGAGATTGCTTGATATAAATAAAGATTCATTTTGATCTTAAGAGAAGGCTGGAGAGCTTCTTGGTGATGAAACGCCATATCTTAGTGCAATCAGGGCACTAATACACCTTGCTAACGATACTTGACCAAATATCAGTTTTGCAGTAAGTTTACTGACAAGATTCAGTTCCTCCCAAACAAAAAAGACATTGGAATGGTGTTAAGCAAATACTTGAATATCTTCATGGGAACATATATATGGGTTTATTCTATTCATATGAATCCAAGTCAGAAATGATTAGTTACGCACATGTAGAATATTTAACTGATCCGCATAAAGCTCGATCTCAAATAGGCTATTTATTTACATGTGGAGGCACAATAATATCTTGGAGATTAATGAAGAAAGCGTTGGTAGCCACTTCTTCAAATCATGTCGAAATAATAGCCCTCCATGAAGCAAGTCGAGAGTGCATCTGGTTGAGATCAATGACACACCATATTCCAGAAATGTGTGGTTTTTATTTGAAAAAGAATATACCAACCACAATGTACGAAGATAATGCTGCATGTATAGCTCTATTGAACGGCAGATACATCAAAAGAGACCATACAAAGCACATTTCATCAAAGTTTTTTTCACACATGATCTTCAACAAAATGGTGAGATAAAAGTTCAACAGATCCGTTCAAGTGATAATCTTATTGATTTATTCCTAAGGCATTGCCAACATAAACATTTGAGAAGTTGAGATACAAGATTTGAATGTGTCGTTTGATATCAAGTGAAGCTTTCAATAGGGGGAGTGAAATACGCATTGTACTTTTTTCCTTAATTATGGTTTTGTCCCAAGTTGGATTTTCCTGATAAGGTTTTTAATGAGGCAAATTTAAAGCATATTATGAGATGTGTGTACTCTTTTTCCTTCACTAGGTTTTTTCCCACTAGGTTTTTCCTAGTAAGGTTTTAACGAGACACATTATCTAAGGACATCTAAGGGGAAGTGTTATAAATCCATTGAATTGTGGATTGTCCATTTGATTTATTAAAATATTGATTAAATTCATGTATGTATACTTCCAAGGTGATATAACCTTTTTGGAAAACTATGTATTTACTAGTTTGGTGACCTTTGGGAGTGATATCTCAACACTATAAATAGAGATATGACTCATCATATCGATGAGACACTTGAATAGAAGAAAATTCTTTTCCTTCATCTACTTATCTTGTCCTCTTCTCTTTATATTATATTATTATGTACTTATATTTTATAACAGAAACTTAATGATGTCTTCTTCGTTATATTGTTTTTCTGTCTTTTATTTTCCTTCATAAAATCCAGTTGAATGATTTTTTGTTTGTATATTGTGTTCCTTAAGTGTGTATCGATCCAACTTTTAGAGGTTGTAATTCGCCTTTCAGTTTCATCTAAAGCAACAAACTCCTATTTATTTTATTTTTTAATTTAACTTTAGATTTTCTAAAAGATAAACAAATAGATAAATATAGGACTAGTTAGGGGCGGATTTAGGAGAGGGTGTTTATTCTAATTCTTTCGGAAAAAAATAGATTATGTAATATAAAGTTTTTTTAGTGTGTATAGATATATTTAAAATCTCATGAACACAAGACTAGAAGTTGGTTCAGTGGTTTAGCAAATTTAAAGACATCCTCAAATAAGTGGATCCACTAAGCTATGCTTAAAAAGTAATAAGGAATCATCTGAAAAGTATGACCCTTTCTACCCACGTTGGTTACATGGTTTATGAGGACTTTAAGTTGTATGAACAAGTCCCCATATCGGTGCTCAATACTACTCCAAAAAATATACTCAGCTCATATGTTTAAAAAAAATTATGCATCCTCAAACATTGAGATTAATACTCAAAATATTTTTCTTAAAAGAGACAGTACTCAAAACTCCTCGTGAACTCCTTTGGAAATCGGTGTTTCCCCTTATTTTAAATGTAAAAACATTTACTCTCGGGAATATTTAGTTCCCATATATTCATTTTGAAAAATGAAACTCAACTCTACTCATCCTTAACTTTAAGTAGTCAAGTCTTAAAACATGTTTTAAAAGATTGTAAAATGCATCTCAAAATGACTCGAAAGAACTCTCAAAACTTTACTCTTAACTCTACCTTAAATTTGAATTATGAATTCAAGGGTTATGATTCATGTTATGACGAATCTCTCGATGTTTAGCTGTAGTTTAGAGTAGATAGAGTTAAAAGGGAGTAAAGGTACACTTTAAAAGGACTCTAGCAAACGACGAAAAAAAGGGTGGGGGCAGACGACCCTAGCGCATTGCTGGCGCGGGGCGCCAGGCCCTGAACTTCAGAAACCCCATTTTGGCGCACTGCTGGTGTGCCGTGCCAGACCCTCTGGCACATCTGAGGTGTGCCGCGCCACACTTCCCCCAAAATATTCCGATGAATTTTTTTTCTCGTTTTCTGACCCTAATTCATCTAGAATCGATTGTTTTCCTCAAATTTTCCTTAGATTCAACTACCCAATAAAAGTACAAGAGAATCTACTGAGAAACAACTCTCAACTCAATAGAATTATCTCAGGAACTCATCAAACCCATCATAATTCCAGAACGAAAGCAACACTTCAAGAACACTCATCAAGAACATTAACTTTCTCAATATTTATTGATAGATTCGCAAAAGAAACTCTTGATTGGCGTGTGGGTGAACGAACCCAATACTATGAAAACTTAAATACCTCTTAGGGATCAACCCCTGGCGAAATTCCTCGATAAATCTCAAGAACTTTGACGAACGCCTTGAACTTTTCCTCTTTTCTACTGTTGAACTCTTCTCAAAACCCTAAGCGTATTTGGGATTATGAAACATGAACTAAATCAGATTTTACCCCAAAAATATTACTAAAAACTTTTTATGGTGATGGAGTAAGGAAAAGACCAAAATACCCCTCATTAATCTGGGTAACTTTCCTTAACTGGACATGCTAACTTCAAACGTGCATATCTCCCTCAGCCAAACTCGAAATTTAACAAACTCGGTGGCGTTGGAAAGAGGATTCCAAGAACTTTCATTTGATATCTTATTAGCCACCTAAGTCATCCTGTACTGAAAGTTATGGTAGTTTCAAGTTGACCCAAAACTCACAACTCAAGCATAACTTGCAAAATTTCATATTTGGCTATTTCCCAATTAGTCATTTCTAAGTGTAGCTCTTTCTAATACCGAGGTGTTACATATAGGAGACCTGCACCTCCTAGCATAGAGAGCCTCAAACGGTACCAACCCAATGCTAGAATGATAGTTATTATTATAAGCAAACTCAATCAAAGGCAAATGGTCATCCCAATTACTCTTTAAATCAATCACACAAGCTCTTTACATATCTTCGAAAGTATGAATGGTACGTTCGACTTAGCCATTGGTCTGAGGATGAAATGTCATGTTAAGTTTCACTTGAGTATCAAGACCTTTCTGAAATGATTTTCAAAACTGAGATATAAATTGAGTACCACAATCAAAGTTAATGGACAAGGGCACTGCATGCAACCTTCCCATTTCTCGGATATAACTCTTGGCTTACTCCTTGTGTGAAAATGAATTCTTATTGGGAAGAAAGTGATCTAATATAATCATTCGGTCTATGATAACCCAAATTAAATCAAACTGTCGATGTGTACGCAGTAAACCCATAATGAAGTCCATATTCAGATCTTTCCACTTCCATGGAGGAATACTAATGACTTGCGTCAAGCCTCCTGGTCTCTGATGCTTAACTTTTACTTATTGACAATTCTTACATTTAGCCATGAATTCTTCCATATCATTCTTCATCCCGTTCTACCAATAGACTTCCCACAAATCATGGTACATCTTGGTGGCTCTCGAGTGAATCCAATACAAAGACCTGATCTTCTATCAAAATATGATTTCTCAACTCATAAACATTCAGAACACATAACCGACCTTGATATTAGAAATCACCATCACCCCTGGGGAGAAAGCCACAATGGATTTTTCGGAAACCAACTTCTTCAAGTCAACTAATATCGGATCAAGATCTTGCTTAGACTTAACATCCGAAATAAAAGATGATTTGCAACCATAGCAAACAATCACCCCACCTTAATTGGAATCATCGAAACAAACACCCAATCGGGCCAATCTATGAACATCACGAACCAAATCATTCTTATCATCATCAACATGAGCAACATTTCCCATTGAGAGTTGACTAAGAGCATCTGCCACCATGTTCGCCTTTCCGGGATGATATAGGACACTCTTATCGTAATCCTTCAATAACTCAAGCAAACTCCTTTGGTGAATATTAAAATCCTTTTGAGTGAACACAAATTTCAAACTCTTGTGATTAGTAAAAAAATCTACATGAACACCATGAAAGTAATGCCTCCATATATTTAGAGCAAAGACCACCACCACTAACTCCAAATCATGAGTCCAATAATTGTTTTCATGAACCTTCAATTTTCTTGAAGCATAAGCACTGACTTTCCCATGATGAATCAATACACAACCAAGACCAATTTGAGAATCATGACAATAAACCACAAAACCATCCGATACTTTTGTTAATGTCAAATTAGGGGTTGAAGTGAGTCTATATTTCGATTCTTGGAAACTCTTCTCACAAGCTTTCGACCATAGGAATTTCACCTTGTTTTTAGTAATGTTCTCAAAGGCGAGGAAATAGATGAAGTCCTTCGAAGAACCTTCTATTTTAACTTTCCAAGCCCTAGAAACTCCGTATATTCTTAATTGCCTCGATTTTCTTAGAATTGACTTGAATACCTTCACTGAAGATAATATGGCCAAGGAAAGCAACGGATTCAACAAAAGTTCACGCTTGCTAAACTTAGCATACAATTCCCGATCCAATAGTAAATTTGCAACACAATCCTCATATGCCCAACATGCTTACCCTCACTCTGTGAGTAAATCAAGATGTCATCAATAAACACAATCAGAAACATATCAAGATATTGCTTAAAGACCCTATTCATCAAATCCATAAATGCCGCCGAGGCATTAGTCAAAACAAAAGACATCACCAGAAACCCATAATGACCATACTAAGTTTGAAAGGGCGTCTTTGGAATGTCACTCTTCTTTACTAACCCTTACCTTTACCCCATATTAGTTGTCATATTAATGTAGTTTAGTTTTCACCCTCACTCCAATTGACATCAAACTACTAGATAGCATCCACTATATCTCTGTTGTTTAATCTTTTTCTCATTTACTACCTCCTTGGTCCGGCAAGTAAGAACGACGTGAGTTCTAACGCGTGCACTCGTTAAAAAGACTTCTAAACGAAAGGATTAACAATATATGCATGAACACTATTCAAGAATTACATAGTTATTATTCATACATTGTTAATTGCTCATGGTTCCCACAACCCTAGTAGTGGATTTAACTACTCATGCTTGAGAGTTCACAATTCATAATTAGATAAGAAGAATTCATGAACTTACAAGTCGAATCGATTAAACGCGAAATCTTCAATTTAATTTCAAAGTGAAAATTATATAAAATGAAATCCGAAAAGTTATTTGCTAAGAGTTTGCAAATTAATTCCCAACGAACAAAACTTAGAAGTTTACAGTAATGTCTAACCCCCAAAATCGAGGATTACAACTCCTATTTATAGAAAAAAAATTCTAACTTTAACAAGAAAAAAAATAAGGAAAAAAACTGCTCAGACGCGGCTTCTGTCGATGGCACGACCTACGGTTCGTAGGTCTCCTTCCGTGGTTTAGCACTTGGAAAAATAATCAGGTACTGGGACTTTCAACTTTCAGATCCCCAATGCAGATGTGCAAGACGGCCCATGGGTCGACCTACGGTCCTTCTATGCCTTCGTGGATTCACACTTGGTCAGACTTCCCTGATCTTCCACCTACGCTTGCTTACCTACGGTCCGTGGATTGGGCTGCAGTCCATCCTGTCAGTCCGTGGTTTGAGTTCTGAAACTCAACTCCCAGACCACGACCTATGACTGCCCACCAACAGTCTGTGGGTGGCTCCGTTTGTGGCTACTTCAGCACTTTTTCAGCTCTCGTCTCCATCAACTGCATCCAAGACTATTTCCTGCAGACATTATACACAAAACATTATTTCTAATACAAAAAAGCCCAAGACACACACAAACTCTATGTGAAACGCATCAAAAATACTGTAAACTAATGGTATATCAACACCCTCAACTTAAACTTGTTGTTTGTCCTCAAGCGACACACTAAAACTCTAAATGACACCTATGTAGAAGTAGACATACAAACACAAGTAATCACATGGCTTTCCCAATCAATTCCATCACTTAGTGCAAATCTTCTCGTCTAGACTCATCAAGCTAACTCATGCATATCAAAGCACAACATAGATAGACCAATAGACATCACAACATACACTTTTTAACAATCACCAAGGTACAAACTCTCCAACAATGTAACTAGTGCCCTCACTTCAAAAGAAATCCTCTTTGACACACTAGTTATGAATTTCAAGTTTAAGGATTCATTCAACACTCACGCTCAAAAGTGACTTCAAGTATAGTTAGTGCTCAATACCATAGTCTTGCCCTTATTTTCACAACATAGACTCTCTAAACTAGTCACTAGGATCCATATAGGACTTTCTTAGCTTGTAACATAGGCTCAGGCTCAGGTAGGGTACATTTGGGTACTTTTTAATGAATTTTCTTTCCTCCTTGACATTACATTGGCTTTCTTCCTGTTTTCTCAACCAATTCTTGACATCTTTACTTTTCTTCTCTTTCCCTTAACTTTCTTCAACCCAGATGTGACTTTTGACTTTATCGCTCTTATTTTTTTTTATAAATTTCTTCCTTTTCTTTCACTTCATCTTTCTTTATTTCTTTCAGCACTTTTGTCATTCATCTCTTTGTTTCTTTTGACTACAGTCACATCTTTTTCTTTCTTCTACACTAAACTCTTTTCATACCCTTTTTCTTTCAGTTTTCTTTTTCATAGCCACCCTCAACTTATGTATTTTACATGAGTTGAGGTGCACAATATCCGATATTGGACCAGGACCAAGATTAAGGTAACTCTTTTTAATTAGCCACCCTCAACGTAGGCTTTTGGCCTATGTCAAGGTGCACATGTCCAACGAGGGACCGGGGCCAAAACAATCTTTTAGGGAAGGTGAATTCGGTGTATTGAAAGAAGTGGTCTACATTAGGCTCAAAAAATTCGATCAAACGGAACATTTATTTCTTTTGGTTGACTTTTTAGGCTTAAGTGGACTTATTTCAACAAGGGCCTATGATTATTTCCCAACTTCTACCCTTGATTATCTTAGCAGGACCAACGGGGCAAGTTCTAGATTGGCACATACTATCTGAACATTCAGACTTTTCTCACACACACTTGGCATATTGTTTCATTATCAGATTATTGAGTTACCCAGTTCAAGTTTTAGCTTAAGTCATGCTATCATACCGGTTCTTTATCATGTCATATGAAGATCCAACACATTCAACTAATTCGGCCTATAGATATAGCAGATTTCAATTTTTTTGGAAAGGTATCAATTTTCATGTTGTTTATGCCATCATGCTTTAATTCTTCTACTTACTTCTACACATACAATATCCTAAACATGCTGGTTCAATATAAAAATAAAACAGTCCCTTGGTGGAAAAGAACACAGGCAAGAAAACCTCAAAGGAGGATTATGAGTTGGGTTGCTCAATAAGTGGGTGGGTCCGATTTCCTAGAGCCTGCTGGATCAACACTAGGGACGCCATCAGTAGCACCCTCACCAACTATGGGAGCAGCATCAATAGTGCTCGAAATGCCAGATGGGCCAACACCTATCTCATGGGCCCATTGCTGCCTCCTCTCCTCATCAATGATGGACACCCGCTGGGCTACCTCAAGCTATTGGTACTCCTTATTGTTTAATCTACGAGCCTCATCAGCATCGAAAGTGTGGTCGGAGTGGTGGCGCTTCCCAGCAGCACAGGAAGAGACTGGTGGTGGTATAATATCACCAAATAGAGCAATTATCACCACATCATCCTCTTCCGATGTAGGAGTATTATCTGGTGCAGTCTCAGTAGGGGCTAGGAGAGCATCAACATCAGCACGGAGGCTAGCCAACTCCGTTTGGAAAGTGGTCACATCTATGGTAGGGACAAGCCTCTCCAAGACTCTCAACTCGAAAGCATCCAGGCACTTATGAATGGCCTGAAACATACGATCCATCATCTGCTCCTGTAACACCCCAGAAATTAGTAGGATTAACTAGAGCTTGTCATAAGTGTTAGAGTCGTAAAACTTGCTTTTCGTACTTAAAATAAAGGGTTTAGGGGTTAAACGTAGAGGAAAAAGGGTCAAGAGCATATAATACATTGAACTAGATGAAGGAAAAACATTTAGGTCACCTTGAGCTACTTGGCGATGGGCAATACCATCTCCCAAGTTACTTGGCGATTAGCCAAGTGACCCTTCTTCACCTAGTGGGCAGCCTCCCCTTGGCCTAGCAATTGGAATATTGGGCGAGCTAGGTCGGGGTTCGCCAACCCACTTGGTGCATAGCCCAAATTCCCTCCCCATCGCCTTATAGGCTGCCTCCATGGGGAGGCATTCTGGAAAATTTGGCGGACCAAGGGTCCACTTGGCGAGCCAAAACGGGCATGGTTGGCAGTTTTAAAGTGGAGTCTTAGGAGTCTTTAGTTGTTTTCCCTAAATTGATATTACATTGTTCTACTATTTACCTAGTAAAGTATATAAACTTTTTAGACTCAAAATTTCCCAAATTAAGTCATTCTCCCTAGAATCGAAAGAAAACCCAAAACCTAATCCCCTACAAAGAAAATTCTCTCTCTAGAACTACAAGGAAGAAGAATAGGAAAATTGAAGCTTGGGTTTGAAGAGACAAGGCTTTCTCACTCAATTTCCTTGAAGAATCATAAATAAGGTATGGTAGTCTTTCATCAATGGATAGCTTTCATTTATGGAGTCCCTCCAAATTCAATTTCAAAACTAGTGATTTCCCCAAAATTAGGGTTTGACTTCAATCTTATGGGTTCTTTCCAAAAACATTTTCAATGGTTGAATTATGATGGATTATGATTGAATAAATGAATTAGTGTTGATTTATGATGAAAATTCCCCAAGAAACCATGAAATTCCTAATTT